>CAWTZC010001673.1:0-29501 GCA_963919715.1 Microtus obscurus | reverse complement strand
CTGGACGTATGTTTTGTGATTGAGAGTCAGTGTGGAGAAATATTGCAGAAACATATTGTTTTGTTTTGTGGAGCTTCAATTAATGTAGAACTGTTGCATAAAGGTATGGTTTTATGATTCAGACTGTGTAAATTAGATCTTTTGATGGAAGGCATAGTTTTGTGATTCAGAGCCAGTGTATAAACTGTTGCAGATGTATAATTTTGTGATGTGGAGCTAGTGTAGAGAACAGTTGCAGAAAGGTATTGTTTTGTGAGGTGGAGCTAGTGTGGAGATCTGTTGCAGGAAGGTATAGTTTTGTGATGTGGAGCTAGTGTTGAACCTGTTGCAGGAAAGTATACTTTTGTGATGGAGCTAGTATGGAGAACTGTTGCAGGAAGTTATAGTTTTGTGATGTGGAGCTAGTGTGGAGACCTGCTTGCAGGAGTATACTTTTTGTGTTGTGGAGCTAGTAGCTGGAGAACTTCTTCTGGAAGTTATAGTTTTGTGATGTGGAGCTAGTGTGGGAACTGTTGCAGGAAGGTGTAGTTTTGTGAAGTGGGCTAGTGTGGAGAGCTGTTGCAGCAAGGTAAACTTTTGTGATGTAGAGCTATTGTGGAGAACTGTTGCAGGAAATTATTGTTTTGTGAGGTGGAGCTAGTGTGAAGTTCTGTTGCAGAAAGGTATTGTTTTGTGAGGTGGAGCTAATGTGTAGAACAGTTGCAGGAAGGTATAGTTTTGTGATGTGGAGCTAGTGTGTAGTTCTGTTGCAGGAAGGTATAGTTTTGTGATGTGGAGCTAGTGTGGGGGACCGTTGCAGAAGGTATTGTTTTGTGATGTGGAGCTAGTGTGGAGGTTTGCAAACTATTGTTTTATGATATTGAGTTACTGCAGAAAGTTTTGCAGAAAGGTATTGTTTTGTGTGGGGTGAGCTAGGGTGGAGAAAAAGTTGCAGTTATGTTTATTTTAGTATTAACTTTGCAGAAAGGTATTGTTTTGTGATTCGGAGCTGAGTGTAAAAACTTTTGCTGGAAGGTATTGTTTTGTGATTCGACCTGTGAATTAAACGTATTATTTGTGATGTGGAGTTAGTGTAGAAAATGTTGCAGAAATATGTGTTTTGTGATGTGGAGTTAGTGTTGAGAATCTGTTGCAGATGGTTTTGTTTTGTGAGGTCGATAGTGTGCAGAACTGTTGCAGAAGTATTGTTTTTGAGGTGAGTAGTGTGCAGAACTTTGGAAGGTATAGTTTTGTGATGAGGAGCTAGTGTGTAGTTCTGTTGCAGAAGGTATAGTTTTGTGATGTGGAGCTAGTGTGGAGGACAGTTGCAGGAAGGTATTATTTTGTGATGTGGACTAGTGTGTAGAAAGTTGCAGAAGGTATAGTTTTGTAATGAGGAGCTAGTGTGTAGTTCTGTTGCAGGAAGGTATAGTTTTTATGTGAGTAGTGTGAGACGTTGCAGGATTTTTTGTGATGTAGCTAGTGTGGAATTCAAATTTTTTTTATATCTCTGCAGAAATTGTTGCAGAAAGGTATTGTTTTGTGTGGTATAGCTAGTGTGGAGAAAAGTTGCAGGAAGTTATAGTTTGATGATGTGGAGGTGCAATGTGTGTAGGACAGTTGCAGAAAGGTATTGTTTTGTGATTCAGCTAGTGTGAAAACTTTTGCTGGAAAGGTATTGTTTTGTGATTCGAACCAATACTGGAGAACTATCTGCAAAACGTATTATTAAGTGATGTGAGCTAGTTAGAACTGTTGCAGAAAGGTAGAGTTTTTGTGATGTGGAGCTAGTGTGGAGAACTGTTGCAGGAAGGTATGTTTTGTGATGTGAGCTAGTGTGGAAACTTTATTTGCAGGAAGGTATAGTTTTTGATGTGTAGCTAGTGTGGAGAATTTTTGAATTAAAGTTTTGGATGTTTTCACTATTTAAAGTATTGTTTTGTGATGTGAGCTAGTGTGCAGAACAGTTGCAGAAAGGTATTGTTTTTGAGGTGGAGCTAGTGTAAAACTGTTGCAGGAAGGTATAGTTTTGTATGTGGAGCTAGTGTGGAGAACTATAGCAGGAAGGTACTAGCTTTGTGATGTGGAGCTAATTGTGGAAAACTTACTTGCAGAATGTTATTGTTTTGTGATTTAAGCTAGTGTGGAGAACGTTGCAAACCTATTGTTTTGTGATATCACTACTTAAATTCAGTATTGTTTTTGAGGTGAGTTAGTGTGGACTTACAGGAAGGTATAGTTTGATGATGTGACTAGTGTGCAAGACTGTTGCAGAAAAGGTATTGTTTCAATGATTCAATCTATTTGTAACTTTTGCTGGGTATAGTTTTGTGATTCGAATCAATGTGAGTACTTTTGCGAAGGTGTACTTTTGTGATGTGGAGCTAGTGTGGAGAACTGTTGCAGGAAGGGATATAGTTTTTGATGTGTAGCTAGTGTGGAGAAATGTTGCGATATTTTTTGTGATGTGAGCTAGTGTGGGCTGTTGCAGAACCGTATTGTTTTATGATGTGCAGCTACTGCATAAACTGTTGCAGAAAGGTTTGTTTTGTGATGTTGAGTTAAATCAAGAACTGTTTTGCAGTTATTATTTTATGAGGTGGAGCTAATGTGGGAGAACTGTTGCAGGGAAGGTATAGTATTGTAATTAGGAGCCACTGTGCCAGAACTGTTGCAGAAACGTATTGTTTTTGTGATGTGGAGCTAGTGTGATAACTTTTTCTGACTTGTTTTTATTGAGAGTCAGTGTAGAGAAATATTGCAGAAACATATTGTTTTGTTTATTGGAGCTAGTGTGTAGAACTGTTTACATAAAGGGTATGGTTTTATGATTCGGATCTAGTGTGATGAACTTTTGATGAAATGTTTTGTGATTCAAGCCCAGTGTATAGAACTGTTGCAGGATGGTATAATTTTTGTGATACTGGAGCTAGTGTAGAGAACAGTTGCAGAAGGTTATTGTTTTGTGAGGTGGAGCTAATTAGTTGGGGAGATCATGTTGCAGGGTATAGTTTTGTGATGTGGAGCTAGTGTTGAGACCTGTTGCAGGAAAGTATACTTTTGTGTTTGGAGCTAGTATGGAGAATTTTTGCAGAAGTTATAGTTTTGTGATGTGTGAGCTAGTGTGGAGACCTGTTGCAGGAAGTATACTTTTGTGTTGTGATATATGGACTGTTGCAGGAAGTTATAGTTTTGTGATGTGAGCTAGTGTGGAATGTTGCAGGAAGGTGTAGTTTTTGTGAAGTGACTAGTGCTAGAATGTTGCAGCAAGGTAAACTTTTGTAAATCATGGAGAGGCTATTGTGGAGAATGTTGCAGAAATTATTGTTTTCTGAGGGAATTGAGCTAGTGTGAGTCTATTTGCAGAAAGGTATTGTTTTGTGAGGTGGAGCTAATGTGTAGAACAGTTGCAGAAAGGGAGGTATAGTTTTGTGATGTGGAGCTGAGTGTGTAGTTCTGTTGCAGGAAGGTATGTTTTGTGATGTGACTAGTGTGAATTGCAGGAAGGTATTGTTTTGTGATGTGACTAGTGTGTTTGCAAACGTATTGTTTTATGATATGCAGTTACTGCAGAAGTTTTGCAGAAAGGTATTGTTTTGTGTGGTGGAGCTAGGGTGGAGAAAAGTTGCAGAGGAAGTTATAGTTTGATGATGTGTTGTGTGTGCAGGACTGTTGCAGAAAGGTATTGTTTTGTGATTCGGAGCTAATGTGAAAAACTTTTGCTGGAAGGTATTGTTTTGTGATTCACCCAATGTGGAAGAACTGTTGCAAACGATATTATTTGTGATGTATTTTAGAAATGTTGCAGAAAGGTATTGTTTTATGTTGATGTGGAGTTAGTTTGATCTTTCTTATTGTTTTGTGAGGTGGAGCTAGTGTTAGAATGTTGCAGGAAGGTATTGTTTTTTGAGGGTGGAGGCTAGTGTACAGAACAGTTGCAGGAAAGGTATAGTTTTGTGATGAGAGCCTTCAGTGTGTAGTTCTGTTGCAGGGAAATTATATTTGTGATTAGCTAGTGTGGAGGACGTTGCAGGAAGTATTTTTTATTAGCTAGTGTGTAGAACAGTTGCAGGAAGGTATAGTTTTGTGATGAGAGCTAGTGTGTAAGTTCTGTTCAGGAAGGTATAGTTTTGTGATGTGAGCTAGTGTGGAGGACAGTTGCAGAAAGGAAGTATTATTTTGTGATGTGAGCTATAGTGGAATTTGCTATTATTTTTTATATGCAGCTACTGCAGAAATTGTTGCAGAAAGGTATTGTTTTGTGTGGTGTAGCTAGTGTGGAGAAAAGTCAAGTTATAGTTTGATGATGTGGAGGTAGTGTGTAGGACAGTTGCAGAAAGGTATTGTTTTTGTGATTCGGAGCTAGTGTGAAGAACTTTTGCTGAAGGTATTGTTTTGTGATTCAACCAATGTGAAACTGTTGCAAAAACGTATTATTAGTGATGTGACTAGTGTGTAAATGTTGCAGAAGGTGAGTTTTTGTGATGTGACTAGTGTATGTTGCTTTTTTTATTGACTAGTGTATGTTGCAAGGTATAGTTTTTGATGTGTAGCTAGTGTGGAGAAATGTTGCTGGAATAAAAAGTTTTGGGATAGAGTGCTAGTGTCGAAACTGTTGCATATAAGAAAGTATTGTTTTGTGATGTGAGCTAGTGTGCAGAACAGTTGCAGAAAGGTATTGTTTTTAGGAAGTTGAGCTAGTGTGGAGAACTGTTGCAGGAAAGTATAGTTTTTGTGATGTGAGCTAGTGTGAAACTTTGCAGGAAGGTATAGCTTTTGTGATGTGACTAGTGTAAAACTGTTTGCAAATTTATTGTTTTGTATATGTAGCTAGTGTGGAGAACGTTGCAAACTATTGTTTTGTGATATGCATTTAGACTGTTTGCAGAAAAGGTATTATTTGTGTGAGGTGGAGTTAGTGTGGGAAGACTGTTACAGGAAGGTATAAGTTTGATGATGTGTGAGCTAGTGTGCAAATGTTGCAAAAGGTATTATTTCGTGATTCAGATCTAGTGCTAAACTTTTGCTTTGGAAGGTCAGTTTTGTGATTAAATCATGTGGAGAACTGTTGCAGGAAGGTGTACTTTTGTGATCTGGAGAAGCTAGTGTGGAGAACTGTTGCAGGAAGGTATAGTTTTTGATGTGTGCTTAGCTAGTGTGGAGAAATGTTGCAGGAAGGTATTATTTTGTGATGTGAGCTATATGGGAGCTTTGTTGCAGAATATTGTTTTGTGATGTTGCAGCTACTGTAGAGACTTTTGCAGAAAGGTATTGTTTTGTGATGTTGAGTTGTGCAGGGAATGTTGCAGAAAGTTATTATTTTATGAGGTGAGCTAATTAGAAACTGTTGCAGAAGGTATAGTATTGTAATTAGGAGCCACTGTGTTAGAACTGTTTCCAGAAACGTATTGTTTTGTGATGTGGAGCTAGTGTGATAACTTTTTCTGACGTATAGTTTTGTGATTGAGAGTCAGTGTGGAGAAATATTGCAGAAACATATTGTTTTTGTTTTGTGGAGCTAGTGTAGAACTGTTGCATAAAGGTATGGTTTTTATGATTCGGATCTAAGTGTGATACTTTTGATGAGGCATGTTTTGTGATTCAGAGCCAGGTGTATAAACTGTTGCAGATGTATAATTTTTGTGATGTGGAGCTAGTGTAAAAAACGTTGCAAAAGGTATTGTTTTGTAGAGGTGATGTGTGAGATCTGTTGCAGGAAGGTATAGTTTTTGTGATGTGGAGCTAGTGTGGAACCTGTTGCAGGAAAGTATACTTTTGTGATTGAGCTAGTATGAAACTGTTGCAGGGAAGTTACTAGTTTTGTGATGTGAGCTAGTGTGAACCTGTTGCAGGAAGGTATACTTTTTGTGTTGTGTGGAGCTAGTATGGAGAACTGTTGCAGGAAGTTGCATAGTTTTTTGATGTGAGCTAGTGTGGGGGAACTGTTGCAGGAAGGTGTAGTTTTTGTGAAGTGGAGCTAGTGTGGAAACTGTTGCAGCAAGTAAACTTTTGTGATGTAGAGCTATTGTGGAGAACTGTTGCAAAATTATTGTTTTGTGAGGTGGAGCTAGTGTGGAGATCTATTTGCAGAAAGGTATTGTTTTGTGAGGTGGAGCTAAATGTAGGCAGAACAGTTGCAGGGAAGTATAGTTTTGTGATGTGATTGTGTAGTTCTGTTGCAGGAAGGTATAGTTTTGTGATGTGGAGCTAGTGTTGAGGACCGTTGCAGGAAGGTTTTTTTGATGATGTGGAGCTAGTGTGAAACGGTTTGCAAACTATTGTTTTATGATAATACAGTTACTGCAGAGAAGTGTTACAGAAAGGTATTATTTTGTGTGTGGTGGAGCTAGGGTGGAAAAAGTTGCAGGAAGTTATAGTTTGATGATGTGGAGGTAGTGTGTAATGGACTGTTGCAGAAAAGGTATTGTTTTGTGATTCGGAGCTAGTGTAAAAACTTTTGCTGGAAGGTATTGTTTTGTGATTCAACCAATGTGAAACTATTAGAAAACAACGTATTATTTGTGATGTGGAGGTAGTGTAGAGAAATGTTACAGAAAGGTATTGTTTTGTGATGTGGAGTTAGTGTTGAGATCTGTTGCAGATAGGTATTGTTTTGTGAGGTGGAGCCAGTGTGTTGAACTATTTGCAGAAGTATTGTTTTTGAGGTGTGGAGCTAGTGTGTAGAACAGTTTGCAGAAAGGTATAGTTTTGTGATGAGGAGTAGTGTGTAGTTCTGTTGCAGGAAGGTATAGTTTTTGTGATGTGAGCTAGTGTGGAGGACAGTTGCAGGAAGGTATTATTTTGTGATGTGGAGCTAATGTGTAGAACGTTGCAAATATAGTTTTGTCATTAGGAGCTAGTTTAGTTCTGTTGCAAGGAAGGTATAGTTTTGTGTGTGATGTGGAGCTAAGTGTGGAGGACAGTTGCAGGAAGGTATTATTTTGTGATGTGGAGCATGTGGGAATTAGTTTGCAGAACCTTGTTTTATATATGCACTACTACAGGAATTGTTGCAGAAAGGTATTGTTTTGTGTGAAGATTGTAGCTAGTGTGGAGAAGAGTTGCAGGAAGTTATAGTTTGATGATGTGGAGGTAGTGTATGGGACAGTTCGAGGTATTGTTTTGTGATTCGGAGCTAGTGTAAAAACTTTTGCTGAAGCTATTGTTTTGTGATTCGAACCATGTGAAACTGTTGCAAAACTATTATTAGTGATGTGATATGTTAAACTGTTGCAGATTATATTTTTGTGATGTGCAACTACTGTGAGAACTGTTTGCAAAAGTATTATTTTTGTGATTCGGAAGCTAGTGTAAACTTTTGCTGAAGGTATATATAGTTTTTGTGATTCACTACTAAACTGTTGCAACACTATTTTTGTTTTTTATTGCAAAAGTATTGTTTTTTTATGTGACTACTGTAAGATTTCTATTGCAGAAAGGTATTGTTTTGTGATGTTGAGTTAATTACAGAGAACTGTTGCAGAAAGTTATTATTTTATGAGGTGGAGCTAATGTGTGAACTGTTGCAGGAAGGTATAGTATTTAACATTAGAGCCACTGTGTAGAACTGTTGCAAAAAGTATTGTTTTGTGATGCTGAGCTAATGTATAACTTTTTCTGGACGTATAGTTTTGTGATTAGAGTCAGTGTGGAGAAATATTGCAGAAACATATTGTTTTGTTTTGTGGAGCTAGTGTGTAGAACTGTTGCATAAAGGTATGGTTTTATGATTCGGATCTAGTGTGATAACTTTTGATGGAAGCATAGTTTTGTGATTCAGAGCCAGTGTATAGAACTGTTGCAGGATGTATAATTTTGTGATGTGGAGCTAGTCTAAAACAGTTTCAGAAAGGTATTGTTTTGTGAGGTGGACTAGTGTGGAGATCTGTTGCGAGGAAGGTATAGTTTTGTGATGTAGCTGGAGTGTAACCTGTTGCAGGAAAGTATACTTTTGTGATGTGACTATATAACTGTTGCAGAAGTTATAGTTTTGTGATGTGAGCTGAGTGTGAACCTGTTGCAGGAAGGTATACTTTTGTGTTGTGGAGCTATATGAAACTGTTGCAGAAGTTATAGTTTTGTGATGTGGAGCTAGTGTAAACACTGTTGCAGGGAGGTGTGTTTTAGTGGAGCTAGTGTGTGAAACTATTGCAGCAAAGGTAAACTTTTGTGATGTAGAGCTATTGTGGAAACTGTTGCAGGAAAGTATTGTTTTGTGAGGTGGAGCTAGTGTGGAGATCTATTCTTTGTTTTGTGAGTGGAGCTAGTATGTGTAGAACAGTTGCAGGGTGGTATAGTTTTGTGATGTGGAGCTGAGTGTGTAGTTCTGTTTGCAGGAAGGTATAGTTTTGTGATGTGGAGCTAGTGTGGAGGACCATTTGCAGGAAGAGTATTGTTTTGTGATGTGGAGCTAGTGTGGAGAAGGTTTGCAAACCGTATTGTTTTATGATAATGTTACTGCAAGAGAAGTGTTACAGAAAGGTATTATTTTGTGTGTGGTGGTACTAGGGTGGAAAAAAATTTAGGAGTTTTGTTTATATGTGGGGTGTGTTAGGACTGTTGCAGAATTATTGTTTGTTTCAGCTAGTGTGAAAAACTTTTGCTGGAAGGTATTGTTTTAGTGATTCGAACCATGTGAAATGTTAAAAACTATTATTTGTGATTATTTAAGAAATGTTGCAAAGTTATTGTTTTGTGATGTGGAGTTAGTGTTAAGATCTGTTTTGCAGATTATTGTTTTGTGAGGTGGAGCTAGTGTGTTAACTGTTGCAGAAGGTATTGTTTTTTGAGGTGGGGAGCTAAAGTAGTAGAACAGTTGCAGGAAGGTATAGTTTTTGTGATGAGGAGCTAGTGTGTAGTTCTGTTGCAGGAAGGTATAGTTTTGTGATGTGGAGCTAGTGTGGAGGACAGTTGCAGGAAGGTAATTATTTTTGTGATGTGGAGCTAGTGTAATAGAACGTTGCAGAAGGTATAGTTTTATGATGAGGAGCTAGTGTGTAGTTCTGTTGCAGGAAGGTATAGTTTTTGTGATGCTGAGCTAATTAGATGAGGACGTTGCAGAAGGTATTTATTTTGTGATGTGGAGCTAGTGTGGAGACGGTTGCAAACCGTATTGTTTTATGATATGCAGCTACTGCAGAGAATTGTTGCAGAAAGGTATTGTTTTGTGTGGTGTAGCTAGTTAAAAGTTGCAGAAGTTATTTTATATTTAGTGTGTACGTTCAGAAGGTATTGTTTTCTGATTCGTATGTAAAAACTTTTGCTGAAGCTATTGTTTTGTGATTCAAACCAATTGGAACTGTTGCAGAAACGTATTATTAGTGATGTGGAGCTAGTGTGGCAGAACTGTTGCAGGATGTATATTTTTGTGATGTGCAGCATACTGTAGAGAACTGTTGCAGAAAGGTATTATTTTGTGATTCAGAGTTAGTGTGAAGAACTTTTGCTGGAAGGTATATACTAGTTTTGTGATTCAGAGCTACTGTGAAAACTGTTGCAACACTATTTTTTGTGATGTGGATCTGTTAGAAACTGTTGCAGAAAAGTATTGTTTTGTGATATGCAACTACTTAAACTGTTTGCAGAAAGGTATTATTTTGTAGGTTGGAGCTACTGTGGAGAACTATTTGCAGGAAGGTAAAGTTTTCTGATTTCAAGCTACTCACCTGAAGAAATGTTGCTCAATTTTATTTTTGTGATTCAGAGCCAGTGTGGAGAACTGTTGCAAAACATATTGTTTTTGTGATCATGAGCTACTGTAAAACTGTTGCAGAAAGGTATTATTTTGTGATGTGGAGCTACTGTGGAACTGTTGCGAAGAGGTATAGTTTGTGATTAGGAGCCATGTTAGAACTGTTGCAAAACGTATTGTTTTGTGATGTGAGCTAAATGTGATAACTTTTGCTACTATTTTTGTGATTCAGAGCCAGAGTGGAGAAATGTTGCAGAAACGTATTGTTTTGTTTTCTGTGGGTAGTCCTTAGAACTATTTGCATAAAGGGGTATGGTTTTATGATTCCGATCTATTGATACTTTTGATTAAAGGTATAGTTTTGTGGTTCAGAGCCAGTGTATAAACTGTTGCAGGATGGTATAATTGTGTGATGTGGAGCAAGTGTAGAGAACAGTTGCAGAAAAGTTATACTTTTGTGATGCCTGTACAGGAGGTATAGTTTTGTGATGTGGAGCTAGTGCTTGAACTGTTGCAGGGAAGGTATAGTTTTTGTGATGTGAGACTAGTGTGAGAGAACTGTTGCAGGAAGTTATACTTTTGTGATGCGGACCTAGTGTGGAAACTGTTGCAGGAAGGTATTGTTTTGTGATGTAGTTTTACTCTTGCAGAACGTATAGTTTTTTGATGTGCAGCTACTGTAGAGTTTGGTATTGTTTTGTGAGGTGGAGGAGCTGAGTGTGGAAGTTTGCATAAGGTATAGTTTGATGGTGTGGAGGTGAGTGTTAGGACTATTTCAAGGTATTGTTTTGTGATTCACCCATTGTGAAACTGTTGCCTATTTGTGATGTGAGCTATTGTGAAATGTTGCAAAAAAGTATTATTTTGTAATGAAGTGGAGACAGTGTGACTGTTGGAGGAAGGTATAGTTTTGTGATTCGCACCCAGTGTGGAGAACTATTTGCAGAAGGTATAGTTTTGTGATGTGGAGCTAGTGTTTAGGAACAGTTGCAGCAGGTATTGTTTTGTGATGTGGAGCTAGTGTGGAGATCTGTTGCAGGAAGGTATAGTTTTGTGATGTGGAATAGTGTAACTCTTTTTTTGAGATTAATTTTGTGATTCCAAGCCAGTGTGATTAGTAAAGGTATTATTATGTGTGTGTGCCAGTGTGATAAGTTTCAAAACTTATTTTTTTGTGATGTGACTAGTAAACTGTTGCAGAAAGTTATTGTATTGTCAGGGGTGGAGATTTGAGAACTATTGCAGGAAGGTATAGTTTTATGATGTGAGCTATTGTCAGAGAGATCGTTTGCAGGAATATAGTTTTGTGAAATTGAGCTAGTGTGTAGAACGTTGCAGAAAGGTATATTTTTGTGATGTTGAGCTAGTGTGAAGAACTGTAGCAGGAAAGTATTTTTGTGATGTGTGAGCTAGTGTGGAGAATTGTTGCAGGAAGTTTTTTGCAGATTGGAGCTAGTGTGTAGAACTGTTGCAGGAAGGTATAATTTTTGTGATTCAGAGCCAGTGTGAAACTGTTGCAAAAAAGTATTGTTTTGTGATGTAAGGTAGTGTGCAGAACAGTTGCAGAAAGGTATTGTTTTTGAGTGGAGCTAATTTTAGATATTTGGAGTATTTTTTATCTAAATGTGTAAACTATTGCATTTTTTTATTTTTGTGATTCATATATTCAATGTATTATTTTATGTTAGTGACTAAATATGTTCAGAAGGTATTGTTTTGTGCATATGAGCTAGTGTGTAGAACAGTTGTAGAAATGTATAGTTTTGTGATGTGGATCTAGTGTTTAAACTGCTGCGGTATTGTTTTTGATTTGGAGCTAGTGTGAAAACTGTTGCTGGAAGGTATAGTTTTGTCATTCGAGCCAGTGTGGAAAACAGTTGCAAAACTATTTTTTTGTTTTATACCTATATACTTAGCAGAAAGGTATTGTTTTGTGATTCGGAGCTTGTGTGTGAAATGTTGCAGAAAGATATGTTTTGTGATGGGACTAGTGTTTAGAACTGTTGCAGAAAAGGTATTGTTCTGAGATTCGAGCTAGTGTGATAACTGTTGCAGAAGGTATAGTTTATGATGGGGAGCTAGTGTGTAGAATGATCATATGGTTTTGTGATTCGCTGTGGGAGAATTTTTATAAAAAGTATTGCTTTGTTTGTGGAGCCAATGTAGAGAACAGTTGCAAAACGTTGTGTTTTGTGATGTAAAGCTAGTGTGGAGATCTGTTGCAGGAAGGTATTGTTTCTATAGAGCTAGTGTGTAAACTGTTGCAGGAAGGGGTATAGTTTTTGTGATGTGAGCTAGTGTAGGAACTGTTGCAGGAAGGTATAGTTTTGTATTACTATTACTCTTGCAGGAAGGTATCCTTCTTATGTTAGCTAGTGTGGGGAAATGTTTCAAGGAAGGTATTGTTTTGTGATGTGGAGCTAGTGTTAGAGCTGTTGCAGAACCGTATTGTTTTGTGATGTGCAGCAAGTGTGGAGAACTGTTGCGGGAAGGTATATTTTTGTGATGTGGAGCTAGTGTAGGAGGACTTGCAGAAGTATTTTTTTGTGATGTGGAGCTAGTGTGGAGAACTTTGCAAACCGTATTGTTTTGTGATATGCAGCTACTGTAAAATGTTGCACAAAGGTATTGTTTTGTGAGGTGGAGTTAGTGTGGAGAACTGTTACAGGAAGATATAGTTTGATGATGTGAGCTAGTGTATGCAACTGTTTCAGAAAAGTATTGTTTCGTGATTTTCAGATCTAGTGTAAATTCTGGAAGGTATAAAGTTTTGTGATTCGGAATCAATGTGAGAACTGTTGTGCAGGAAGGTGTACTTTTGTGATGTGGAGCTAGTGTGGAGATCTGTTGCAGGAAGGTATAGTTTTGTGATGGGGAGCTAGTCTGTAAACTGTTGCATAAGGTATGGATTTGTGATTCGGAGCTAGTGTGAAGAACTTTTACTGGAAGGTGTAGTTTTGTGATTCAGAGCCAGTTATAAACTGTTGCGGGGGATGTATTATTTTGTGATTATCTTTAATGTTTTGTTATTGTGATGTGACTACTGTAAAACTCGTTGCAAGTATTATTTTGTTAGGTGGAGCTACTGTGAGAACTGTTTCAGGAAGGTACAAGAGTTTTCTGATTCGGCTACTCTGAAGAACTATTTGCTAGAAGTTATAGTTTTTGATTCATAGCCAATGTGGAAACTTTTGCAAAAACATATTGTTTTGTGATGTGAGCTACTGTAAAACTGTTGCAGAAAGTATTATTTTGTGATGTGACTACTGTGACTATTGCTATTATTGTGATTACCTTAACTGTTGCAAAACGTATTGTTTTGTGATGTGGAGCTAGTGTATAACTTTTGCTGGACGGTATAGTTTGTGTGATTCAGAGCCAGAGTGGAGAAATGTTGCAGAAACGTATTGTTTTGTTTTCTGTAGGTAGTCTGTAGAATTCATAAGGTATGGTTTTATATTCGATCTTAGTGTGATAACTTTTGATGGAGGGTATAGTTTTGTGATTCGAGCCAGTGTATAGAACTATTTTGCAGGATGTATAATTTTGTATGTGCAATGATGTAGAGAACAGTTGCAGAAAGTTATACATTTGTGATGCGGACCTAGTGTGAAACTGTTGCAGGAAGGTATAGTTTTTGTGATGTGGAGCTAGTGTGGAGAACTGTTGCAGGAAGGTATAGTTTTGTGATGTGGAGCTACAGTGTGGAGAACTGTTGCAGGAAGTTATACTTTTGTGATGCGGACCTAGTGTGGAGAACTGTTGCAGGAAGTTGTTTTGTGATTCGGAGCTAGTGTGAAGAACTTTTTGCTGGAAGGTATTGTTTTGTGATTCGAACCAATGTGAAACTGTTGCAGATTTATTATTTGTGATGTGGAGCTAGTGTAGCAGAACTGTTGCAGGAAGGTAGAGATTTTGTGATGTGGAGCTAGTGTGGAGAACTATTTGCAGGAAGGTATAGTTTTGTGATGTGTAGCTCGTTGTGAGAACTGTTGCAGGAAAGTAAGTTTTTGATGTTAGCTAGTGTGGAGAAATGTTGCTGAAGGTAAAGTTTTGGGGATACAGTGCTAGTGTGGAGAACTGTTGCATAAACGTATTGTTTTGTCATTATGAGCTAGTGTGGCAGAACAGTTGCAGAAAGGTATTGTTTTTTTTGAGGTGGAGCTGAGTGTGGAGAACTGTTGCAGGAAGGTAGGGTTTTGTGATGTGGAGCTAGTGTGGAGAACTATTGCAGGAAGGTATAGCTTTGTGATGTGGAGCTAGTCATGGAAAACTGTTGCAGAAAATTATTATTTTGTGATATTAGCCTTTAGTTAACTGAGAACTGTTGCAGCTATTGTTTTGTGATATCAGCTACTGTAGAGAATTTTTTTTTGTGAGGGATGGAGTTAAGTGTAGGAGAATGTTACAGGGAAGGTATAGTTTGATATGTGACTAGTCTTGCAAACTGTTGCAGAAAAGGTATTGTTTCGTGATTCAGATCTAGTGTGAAGACTTTTGCTCGAAGAGTATAAGTTTTGTGATTCAGAATCAATGTGAAACTGATGCAGGAAAGGTGTACTTTTGTGATGTGAGCTAGTGTGGAATCTGTAGGTATAGTTTTGTGATGGAGCTAGTCTTAGAGTGTTCACAAAGAATTTTGTGATTTGTAAAACTTTTGCTGAAGGTGTAGTTTTGTGATTCAGAGCCAGTGTATAAACTGTTTCAGGATGGCATTATTTTGTGATGTGGATCTGGTGTAGAGAATTTATTTACAGAAGAAAGTATTGTTTTGTGATGTGAGCTACTGTAAAACTGTTGCAGAAAGTGTTATTATTTTGTTAGGTGGAGCTACTGTGGAGAACTGTTGCAGGAATTAAAGTTTTCTGATTCAGCTACTCTGAAGAATATTTGCTGGAATTATAGTTTTGTATTCGAGCCAGTGTAGTGAAACTGTTGCAGAAACATATTGTTTTGTGATGTGACTACTGTAGAAACTGTTGCAGAAAGGGATATTATTTTGTGATGTGTGGAGCTACTGTGAACTGTTGCAGAAGGTATAAATATTGCGATTAGGAGCCCTGTGTAAACTGTTGCAAATATTGTTTTGTGATGTGACTAGTGTGATGTTTTGCTAATTTTTTTTATTCGTGGAGAGAAATGTTGCAGAAACGTATTGTTTTGTTTTCTGTAGGTAGTCTGTAGAACTGTTGCATAAAGGTATGGTTTTATGATTCCGATCTAGTGTGATGAACTTTTGATGGAAGGTATAGTTTTGTGATTCAGAGCCAGTGTATAGAATTGTTGCAGATTACTTTTTGTGATGTGGACAAGTTAAACGTTGCAGAAAGTTATACTTTTAAAGTTGCAGGACCTAGTGTGAACTGTTGCAGAGGTATAGTTTTGTGATGTGATAGTGTGAATTTGCTATTTTTGTGATGTGAGCTGTGTGGAAACTGTTGCAGGAAGTTATACTTTTGTGATGCGACCTAGTGTGGAGAATGTTGCAGAAGGTATTGTTTTGTGATGTGGAGCTCTTGTGGAAACTCTTGCAGAACAGTATAGTTTTGTGATGTGCAGCTACTGTAGAGAACTGTTGCCGGAAAGATATTGTTTTGTGAGGTGGAGCTAAGTGTGGCGTTTGCAGTTTGATAAAGGTATAGTTTGATGGTGTGGAGGTAGTGTGTGGGGACTGTTGCAGAAAGGTGTTGTTTTGTGATTCGTACCACATTATCAGAGAACTGTTTGCAACACGTATTTTTTGTGATGTGGAGCTATTGCTTAGAACTTTTGCAGAAAAGTATTGTTTTGTGAAGTGGAGACAGTGTGGAGAACTGTTGGAGGAAGGTATAGTTTTGTGAGGATTCGCACCCAGTGTAGAAACTGTTGCAGGAAAGGTATAGTTTTTTGGGTGAGCTAGTGTGTAGAAAGTTTCAGCAAGGTATTGTTTTGTGATGTGGAGCTAGTATGTGGAGATCTGTTGCAGGTTTTAGTTTTGTGATGTGGAGCTAGTGTGGAGAACTCTTGCAGATAGTATAATTTTGTGATTCAGCCAGTGTAAATGTTAAGTAAGGTATTATTATGTGATGTGTAGCCAGTGTGGAGAACAGTTTCAGAAACTTATTTTTTGTCCCAACGATGTGGAGCTAGTGAAGGGAACTGTTGCAGAAAGTTATTGTATTGTGAGTTGGAGATAGTGTGGAGAACTGTTGCAGGAAGGTATAAGTTTTTTATTGGAGCTATTGTGGAATCGGTTGCAGGAAGGTATAGTTTTGTGAGGTGGAGCTAGTGTGTAGAACAGTTGCAAAAGGTATATTTTTGTGATGTTGAGCTAGTGTGAAGAATGTTGCAGAAAGGGTATAGTTTTGTGATGTGGAATAGTGTGGAAAATTATTTGCAGGAAGGTATAGTTTTGTGAATTGAGCTAGTGTGTAGAACTGTTGCAGGAAGGTATAATTTTGTGATACAAGAGCCAGTGTGAAAATGTTGCAGAAACGTATTGTTTTGTGATGTGGAGGTAGTGTGCAGAACAGTTGCAGAAAGGTATTGTTTTTTGAGGTGGAGCTAGTGTGGAGACTGTTGCAGGAAGGTTTTTTGTGATGTAACTGCGTGTAAACTGTTGCAAATTATTTTTTTTTTTGATTCCTAGTGTAACTTTTGCTGAAGGTATACTTTTTGTGATTCAAGCCAGTGTGGAGAAATGTTGCACAAACTATTGTTTTGTTTGTGGAGCTAAATAATGTGCAAGAGGTTTGTTTTGTGATATGAGTAGTGTTAGAAGTTTAGAAATTATTTTTGTATTATCTGTGTTTTTATTTTTTGTGATTTGAGCTAGTGTGAAGAACTATTTGCTGAAGGGATATAGTTTTGTCATTCGGAGGGCCAGTGTGAAAACAGTTGCAAATATTTTTTTTATTTATCTATATCTTTAGTATTGTTTTGTGATTTTGTGTGTGAAGAGGTTCTTTTTTGTGATGGGGAGCTAGTGTTTAGAACTGTTGCAGGAAAGGTATTGTTCTGTGATTTGAGCTGGAATGAAGAACTGTTGCAGAAGGTATAGTTTATGATGGGGAGCTAGTGTGTAGAATTTATAAAGGGATGTTTTGTGATTCCTATATGTGGAGAAATGTTGCATAAAAGTATTGCTTTGTTTGTGGAGCCAGTGTAGAGAACGTTGCAAAGTTATTGTTTTTGTGATGTAAAGCTAGTGTGGAGATCTGTTGCAGGAAGGTATTGTTTTGTGAGTGGTAACTAGCGTGTAGAACTATTTGCAGGAAGGTATAGTTTTGTGATGTGAGCTAGTGTGAACTGTTGCAGAAGGTATTTTTGTGATGTTACTAGTGTAACTCTTGCAGGAAGGGTATAGTTTTTTTGATGTGTAGCTAGTGTGGAGAAATGTTTGCGGGAAGGTATTGTTTTGTGATGTGAGCTAGTGTGGAAGCTGTTGCAAAACCTATTGTTTTGTAGATGTGCACTACTTGAGAACTGTTGCAGAAAGGTATTGTTTTGTGAGGTGGAGCTAGTGTGGAGAACTGTTGCAGGAAGGTATAGTTTGATGATTTGGAGCTAGTGTATAGGACTGTTGCAGAAGGTATTGTTTTGTGATTCGGAGCTATGTAAACTTTTGCTGAAGGTATAGTTTTGTGATTCGAGCCATTGTGGAACTATTGCAGAAACGTATTTTTGTGATGTGGAGCTAGTGTAGAGAACTGTTGCAGAAAGTTATTGTTTTGTGTGAAGTGGAGATAAGTGTGGAGATCTGTGGCAGGATGTATTATTTTGTGATGTTGAGTTAGTGCAGAGAATTGTTGCAGAAAGTTATTATTTTGTGAGGTGGAGCTAATGTGGAGAACTGTTGCAGGAAGGTATAGTATTGTGATTAGTAGCCACTGTGTAGAACTGTTGCAAAAACGTTTGTTGTTTGTGATATGGAGCTAGTGTGATGAACTTTTACTCGTCGTATAGTTTTGTGATTCAGAGCCAAGTGGAAAATGTTGCAGAAACGTATTGGCTTTTGTTTTATTGAGCTAAGTGTGTGAATGTTGTATAAAGGTATGGTTTTATGATTCGGATCTAGTGTGATGAACTTTTGATGGAAGGCATGTTTTGTGATTCAGAGCCAGTGCTACTAAACTGTTGCAGATGTATAAATTTTGTGATGTGGAGCTAGTGTAGAGAACAGTTGCAGAAAGGTTTGTTTTGTGAAATTAGCATTGGAGATCTGTTGCAGGAAGGTATAGTTTTGTGATGTGAGCTGAGTGTGAACTGTTGCAGGAAGGTATTTTTTGTGATGTGGACTAGTATGAGTATTTCAGGAGTTATGTTTTGTGATGTGAGCTAGTGTAACTGTTGCAGAAGTATACTTTTGTGTTGTGGAGCTAGTATGGAGAGTGTTGCAGGAAGTTATGTTTTGTGATGTGGAGCTAGTGTGGAAAACTGTTGCAGGAAGGTGTTTTTGATTAGCTAGTGTAATGTTGCAATATTGTTTTGTGATTATTTGTGCAAATCTATTTGCAAAAAGGTATTGTTTTGTGAGGTGGAGCTAGTGTGTAGAACAGATTTGCAGGAAGGTATGGATTTTGTGATGTGGAGCTAGTGTGTATGGTTCTGTTTGCAGAAGGTATAGTTTTGTGATGTGACTATGTGAAGTTGCAATATTGTTTTGTGAGTGTGAGCTAGTGTGGAGAGTTGCATTTTTTTATATTCCTTTCAATATTGATTTTGTGTGGTGGAGTAGTGTGGAGAAAAGATTGCAGGAAGTTATAGTTTTATATGATGTGGAGGTGAGTGTGTAGGACTGTTGCAGAAAGGTATATATTATGATTACCACTGTATGTGCAAATGTTGCAAAACGTATTGTTTTTGTGATGTGGAGCTAGTGTGATAACTTTTTTCTACGGTATAGTTTTGTGATTGAGAGTCAGTGTGGGAGAAATATTGCAGAAAAGTATTGTTTTCTTTTGTGGAGCTAAGGTGTGTAGAACTGTTGCATATGGTATGGTTTTATGGTTCGGATCTAGTGTGATAACTTTTGCTGACGTATAGTTTTTGTGATTCCAGAGCCAGTGTGGAGAAATGTACTTGCAGCACATATTGTTTTGTTTGTGGAGCTAGATTAAAACTTTATTTGCAAGAAGGTATTGTTTTGTGATATGAGCTAGTGTTTAGAACGTTGTAGAAATGTATAGTTTTTTGATGTGGATCTAGTGTTTAGAACTATTTCAGAAAGGTATTGTTTACGTGATTCAGATCTAGTGTGAAGAACTTTTGACTGGAAGAGTGTATAGTTTTGTGATTCCGGAATCAATTGGAGACTGTTGCAGGAAGGTGTACTTTTGTGATGTGAGCTCTAGTGTGGAGATCTGTTGCAGAAGGTATAGTTTTGTGATGGACTGTCTTAGAGAGTGTTGCATAGGTATACTTTTTCGCTATTTTTTGCTGTTTTTTATTCCGCAGTTATAAACTGTTGCAGATGTATTATTTTGTGATATGATCTGTTAAATGTTGCAGAAAAGTATTGTTTTGTGATGTGATATGAGAATTTAAAAAGTATTATTTTGTTAGGTGGAGCTACTGTGGAGAACTGTTGCAGAAGGTAAAGAGTTTTCTGATTCAGAAGAGGCTTCTCTGAAGAACTGTTTGCTAGAAGTTATAGTTTTTTGATTCAGAGCCAGTGTGGGAGACTGTTGCAGAAACATATTGTTTTGTAATGTGAGCTACTTAAACTCTTGCAGAAATATTATTTTAGTACCTTCTAACTGCGAGGCAACTGTTGCAGGAAGAGTATAGTATTGTGATTAGGGGCCCTGTGTAAATGTCATATTGTTTTGTGATGTGGAGCTGAGTGTATAACTTTTGCTGACTGGGGTACTAGTTTTCTGATTCAGTGTGATTTGAAAGTATTGTTTTGTTTTTTAGATATTTTGCATAAAAGGTATGTTTTATGATTCAGATCTAGTGTGATAACTTTTGATGAGCATAGTTTTGTGATTCAGAGCCAGTTATAAACTGTTGCAGGATGGTATAATTTTGTGATGTGGAGCAAGTGTAGAGAACGTTCAAAGTTATACATTTGTGATGCGGACCTAGTGTGGAAGAGGACTGTTGCAGGAAGGTATAGGATTTTGTGATGTGGAGCTAGTGTGGAGAAGCTGTTGCAGGAAGGTATAGTTTTGTGATGTGGAGCTAGTGTGGAGAACTGTTGCAGGAAGTTATACTTTTTGTGATCTGCACCTAGTGTGGAGACTTTAATTTTTGTTTTGTGATGTGGAGCTCTTGTGAAACTCTTGCAGAACAAGTATGGTTTTGTGATGTGCAGCTTCTGTAGAGAACTGTTGCAGAAGATATTGTTTTGTGAGGTGGAGCTAGTGTGGAGAACAGTTGCAGTAGGTACAGTTTGATGGTGTGGAGGTAGTGTGTAGGACTGTTGCAGAAAGGTATTGTTTTGTGATTGGACCAATGCTTGGAAACTGTTGCAACACTATTTTTGTGATGTGAGCTATTGTAGAGAACTGTTGCAGAAAAGTATTGTTTTGTGAAGTGGAAACAGTGTGGAGAACTGTTGGAGGAAGGTATAGTTTTGTGATTACTTGGTATGGAGAACTGTTGCAGGAAGGTATAGTTTTGTGAGGTGGAGCTAGTGTGTAGAACAGTTTCAGCAAGGTATTGTTTTGTGATGTGGAGCTAGTGTGGAGATCTGTTGCAGGAAGTTTTAGTTTTGTGATGTGGAGCTAGTGTGTAGAACTCTTGCAGATAGTATAATTTTGTGATTCAGAGCCAGTGTGAAACTGTTGAAGTAGTATTATTGTGATGTTAGCCAGTGTAGGAGAACAGTTTCAAAACTTATTTTTTTGTGATGTGGAGCTAGTGAGGGAACTGTTGCAGAAAGTTATTGTATTGTGAGGTGGAGATAGTGTGGAGAACTGTTGCAGGAAGGGTATAGTTTTGTGATATTTAGACTATTGTGGAGATCGGTTGCAGGAAGGTATAGTTTTGAAAGGTGGAGCTAGTGTGTAGAACAGTTGCAGAAAGGTATATTTTTGTGATGTTGAGCTAGTGTGAAAACTGTTGCAGGAAGGTATTTTTGTGATGTGAGCTAGTGTGGAGAATTGTTGCAGGAAGGTATAGTTTTGTGGATTGGAGCTAGTGTGTGAACTGTTTGCAGGAAGGTATAATTTTGTGATACAGAGCCAGTGTAAGAACTGTTGCAGAGAGGCATGTGTTTTGTGATGTGGGTGGTGTGCAGAACAGTTGCAGAAAGGTCTTGTTTTTGAGGTGGAGCTGATGTGGAGAACTGTTGCAGGAAGGTATAGTTTTGTGATGTGGGGCTAACGTATTAGAACTTTGTTGCAGAGATGGTATTTTTTTTTTTTTTTGATTCGGAGCTAGTGCTTGAAGAACTTTTGCTGGAAGGTATAGTTTTGATTCCAGGAGCCAGTGTGGAGAAAGTTGCACAAACGTATTGTTTTGTTTGTGGAGCTAGAGTAGAGAACTGTTGCAAGAAGGTATTGTTTTTGTGATAAGGAGCTAGTGTGTTTAACAGTTGTAGAAATGTAATAGTTTTTGTGATGTGGATCTAGTGTTTAGAACTGCTGCAGGAAGGTATTGTTTTGTGATTTGGAGCTAGTGTAAAGAACTGTTGCTGGAAGGTATAGTTTTTGTCTTCCAGGAAGTGTGGAAAACAGTTGCAGAAACGTATTTTTTTGTATTGTATACCTAGTATAGAGAACTGTAGCAGAAAGGTATTGTTTTGTGATTCGGAGCTTTGTGAAGAACTGTTGCAGGAAGATATAGTTTTGTGTGATGGGGAGCTAGTGTTTAGAACTGTTGCAGGAAGGTATTGTTCTTGTGATTCGAGCTAGTGTGAAGAACTGTTTGCAGGAAGGTATAGTTTATGGATGGGGGAGCTAGTGTGTAGAACTGATGCATAAAGGGATGGTTTTGGATCTTGGAGCTAGTGTGGAGAAATGTTGCATAAAAGTATTGCTTTGTTTGTGGGAGCCAGTGTAGAGAACAGTTGCAAGAACGTTATTGTTTTGTGATGTAAAGCTAGTGTGGGAGATCTGTTGCAGCGGGAAGGTATTGTTTTGTGAGGTGAGAGCTAGTGTGTGTAGAACTGTTGCAGGAAGGTATAGTTTTGTGATGTGGAGCTAGTGGGAGAACTGTTGCAGGAAGGTATAGTTTTGTGATGTGGAGCTAGTGGTGGAGAACTCTTGAGGAAGGTATAGTTTTTGATGTGTAGCTAGTGTGCAGAAATGTTGCAGGAAGGTATTGTTTTGTGATGTGGAGGGCTAGTGTGGAGAGCTGTTGCAGAACCTATTGTTTTTGTGATGTGCAGCTACTGTAGAGAACTGTTGCAGAAAGGTATTGTTTTATGAGGTGGAGCTAGTGTGGAGAACTGTTGCAGGAAGGTATAGTTTGATGATGTGGAGCTAGTTAGGACTGTTTGCAGAAAGGTATTGTTTTGTGATTCGAGCTAGTGTGAAGAACTTTTGCTGGAAGGTATAGTTTTGTGATTCGAAAGCCAGTGTGGAGAACTGTTGCAGAAAAGTATTTTTGTGATGTGGAGCTAGTGTAGAGAACTGTTGCAGAAAGTTATTGTTTTGTGAAGTGGAGATAGTGTGGAGATCTGTGGCAGGATGGTATTATTTTGTGATGTTGAGTTAGTGCAGAGAACTGTTGCAGAACGTTATTATTTTGTGAGGTGGAGCTTAATGTGGAGAACTGTTGCAGGAAGGTATAAGTATGTGATTAGTAGCCACTGTGTAGAACTGTTGCAGAAACGTATTGTTTTGTGATGTGGAGCTAGTGTGATGAACTTTTTCTGGACGGTATAGTTTTGTGATTGAGAGTCAGTGTGGAGAAATATTGCAGAAACGTATTGTTTTGTTTTGTGGAGCTAGTGTGTAGAACTGTTGCATAAAGGTATGGTTTTTATGATTCCGGATCTAGTGTGATGAACTTTTGATGGAAGGCAGGTTTTGTGATTTCAGAGCCAGTGTATAGAACTGTTGCAGGATGGTACTAATTTTGTGATGTGGAGCTAGTGTAGAGAACAGTTGCAGAAAGGTATTGTTTTGTGAGGTGGAGCAATTTTGGAGATCTGTTGCAGGGAAGGTATAGTTTTGTGATGTGGAGCTAGTGTGGAGACCTTGTTACAGGAAGGTATAGTTTTGTGATGTGGAGCTAGTATGGAGAACTGTTGCAGGAAGTTATAGTTTTTTGATGTGGAGCTAGTGTGGAGACCTGTTGCAGGAAGGTATACTTTTGTGTTGTGGAGCTAGTATGGAGAACTGTTGCAGGAAGTTATAGTTTTGATGTGGAGCTAGTGTGGAAAACTGTTGCAGGAAGGTGTAGTTTTATGATGTGGAGCTAGTGTATGGCTGGAGAACTGTTGCAGGAAGGTATTGTTTTGTGATGTGGAGCTAGTGTGGAGATCTGTTGCGAAAGGTATTGTTTTGTGAGGTGGAGCTAGTGTGTAGAACAGTTGCAGGAAGGTATAGTTTTGTGATGTGGAGCTAGTGTGTAGTTCTGTTGCAGGAAGGTATAGTTTTGTGATGTGGAGCTAGTGTGGAGGACAGTTGCAGGAAGGTATTGTTTTGTGATGTGGAGCTATGTGGAGAACGGTTGCAGAACCGTATTGTTTTATGGATATGCAGCTACTGCAGAGAAGAGTTGTAGAAAGGTATTGTTTTTGTGTGGTGGAGCTAGTGTGGAGAAAAGTTGCAGGAAGTTATAGTTTGATGAATGTGGAGGTAGTGTGTAGGACTGTTGCAGAGAAAAGGGCATAGTATTGTGATTAGGAGCCACTGTGCAGAACTGTTGCAGAAACGTATTGTTTTGTGATGTGGAGCTAGTGTGATGAACTTTTTCTGGACGGTATAGTTTTGTGATTGAGAGTCAGTGTGTGGAGAAATATTGCAGAAAAGTATTGTTTTTCTTTTGTGGAGCTAGTGTGTAGAACTGTTGCATAAAGGTATGGTTTTATGATTCGGATCTAGTGTGATGAACTTTTTGCTGGACCGATTTATAGTTTTGTGATTCAGAGCCAGTGTGGAGAAATGTTGCACAAAACGTATTGTCTTTTTGTGGAGCTAGAGTAAAGAACTGTTGCGAAGAAGGTATTGTTTTTGTGATATGGAGCTAGTGTATGTAGAACAAGTTGTAGAAATGTATAGTTTTGTCCAACGATGTGGATCTAGTGTTTAGAACTGTTGCAGGAAGGTATTGTTTTGTGATTTGGAGCTAGTGTAACTGTAGCTGGAAGGTATAGTTTCATTCGGAGCCAGTGTAGGAAAACTGTTTGCAGAAACGTATTTTTTTGTATTGTATACCTAGTATAGAGAACTGTATCAGAAAGGTATTGTTTTGTGATTCGGAGCTAGTGTGAAGAACTGTTGCAGGAAGGTATAGTTTATGATGGGGAGCTAGTGTGTAGAACAGATGCATAAAGGGATGGTTTTGTGATTCGGAGCTAGTGTGGAGAAATGTTGCATAAAAGTATTGTTTTGTTTGTGGAGCCAGTGTAGAGAACAGTTGCAGAAAGGTATTGTTTTGTGATGTAAAGCTAGTGTGGAGATCTGTTGCAGGAAGGTATTGTTTTGTGAGTGGTCGAGCTAGTGTGTAGAACTATTGCAGGAAAGGTATAGTTTTGTGATGTGGAGCTAGTGTGGAGAACTGTTGCAGGAAGGTATAGGTTTTGTGGATGTGGAGCTAGTGTGGAGAACTGTTGCAGGAAGGTATAGTTTTTGATGTGTAGCTAGTGAGAAATGTGATGCAGGAAGGCATTGTTTTGTGATGTGGAGCTAGTGTGGAGAGCATTGTTGCAGAAGCGTATTGTTTTGTGATGTGCAGCTAAGTGTGGAGAACTGTTGCGGGAAGGTATAGTTTTGATGGAGCTAGTGTGGAGGACAGATGCAGGAAGGTATTGTTTCGGGATGTGGAGCTATGTGGAGAACGGTTGCAGAACCGTATTGTTTTATGATATGCAGCTACTGCAGAGAAGTGTTGCAGGAAAGGTATTGTTTTGTTTGGTGGAGCTAGTGTGGAGAAAAGTTGCAGGAAGTTATAGTTTGATGATGTGGAGGTAGTGTGTAGGACTGTTGCAGAAAGGTATTGTTTTGTGATTCGGAGCTAGTGTGAAGAACTTTTGCTGGAAGGTATTGTTTTGTGATTCAGAACCAATGTGGAGAACTGTTGCAGAAACGTATTATTTGTGATGTGGAGCTAGTGTGTAGAACTGTTGCAGGAAGGTAGAGTTTTGTGATGTGTGGAGCTAGTGTGGAGAACTGTTGCAGGAAGGTAGAGTTTTCTGATGTGTAGCTCGTGTGGAGAACTGTTGCAGGAAGGTAAAGTTTTGATGTGTACTAGTGTGGAGAAATGTTGCTGGAAGGTAAAGTTTTGGGATACAGTGCTAGTGTGGAGAACTATTATAAACGTATTGTTTTGTGATGTGGAGCTATGTTAGTGCTGAACAGTTGCAGAAAGGTATTGTTTTTGAGGTGGAGCTAGTGTGGAGAACTGTTTGCAGGAAGGTAGAGTTTTGTGGATGTGGATCTAGTGTGGAGAACTATTGCAGGAAGGGCATTTGATGTGGAGCTAGTGTTGAAAACTGTTGCAGAAGTTATTGTTTTGTGATATGTAGCTATGTGCTGGAGAACTGTTGCAGAACCGTATTGTTTTGTGATATGCAGCTACTGTAGAGAACTGTTGCACAAAGGTATTGTTTTGTGAGGTGGAGTTAGTGTGGAGAACTGTTACAGGAAGGTATAGTTTGATGATGTGGAGCTAGTGTGCAAGACTGTTGCAGAAAGGTATTGTTTCAAGTGGATTCAGATCTAGTGGAAGAACTTTTGCTGGAAGGTATAGTTTTTGTGATTCGGAATCAATGTGGAGAACTGTTGCAGGAAGGTGTACTTTTGGATGTGGAGCTAGTGTGGAGATCTGTTGCAGGAAGGTATAGTTTTGTGATGGGGAGCTAGTCTGTAGAACTGTTTGCATAAAGGTATGGATTTGTGATTCGGAGCTAGTGTGAAGAACTTTTGCTGGAAGGGTGTAGTTTTGATTCCAGAGCCAGTGTATAGAACTGTTTGCAGGATGGTATTATTTTGTGATGTGGATCTGGTGTAGAGAACTGTTGCAGAAAAGTATTGTTTTGTGATGTGGAGCTACTGTAGAGAACTGTTGCAGAAAGGGTATTATTTTGTTAGGTGGAGATACTGTGGAGAACTGTTGCAGGAAGGTAAAAGTTTTCTGATTCAAGAGCTACTCTGAAGAACTGTTGCTAGAAGTTATAGTTTTTTGATTCAAGACAGTGTGGAGAACTTTTGCAGAAACATATTGTTTTGTGATGTGGAGCTACTGTAGAGAACTGTTGCAGAAAGGTATTTTTTGTGATGTGGAGCTACTGTGGAGAACTGTTGCAGGAAGGTATAGTATTGTGATTAGGAGCCACTGTGTAGAACTTTTGCAGAAACGATCTGTTTTGTGATGTGGAGCTAGTGTGATGAACTTTTGCTGGACGGAGTATAGTTTTGTGATTCAGAGCCAGAGTAGAGAAATGTTGCAGAAACGTATTGTTTTGTTTTCTTAGGTAGTCTGTAGAACTGTTGCATAAAGTGTAGTTTTACGATTCCGATCTAGTGTGATGAACTTTTGATGGAAGGTATAGTTTTGTGATTCAGAGCCAGTGTATAGGAACTGTTGCAGGATGGTATAATTTTGTGATGTGGAGCAAGTGTAGAGAACAGTTGCAGAAAGTTATACATTTGTGATGCGGACCTAGTGTGGAGAATTGTTGCAGGAAGGTATAGTTTTGTGATGTGGAGCTAGTGTGGAGAACTGTTTGCAGGAAGGTATAGTTTTGTGATGTGGAGCTAGTGTGGAACTGTTGCAGGAAGTTATACTTTTGTGATGCGGACCTAGTGTGGAGAACTGTTGCAGGAAGGTATTGTTTTGTGATTCGGAGCGAGTGTGAAGATCTTTTGCTGGAAAGGTATTGAAGTTTTGTGATTCGGAACCAATGTGGAGAACTGTTGCAGAAACGTATTATTTGTGATGTGAGCTAGTGTGTAGAACTGTTGCAGGAAGGTAGAGTTTTGTGATGTGGAGCTAGTGTGGAGAACTGTTGCAGGAAGGTATAGTTTTTGTGATGTGTAGCTCGTAGTGGAGAACTGTTGCAGGAAGGTAAAGTTTTTGATGTGTAGCTAGTGTGGAGAAATGTTGCTGGAAGGTAAAGTTTTTGGGATCTACTACAGTGCTAGTGTGGAGAACTGTTGCATAAACGTATTGTTTTGTGATGTGGAGGCTAGTGTGCAGAACAGTTGCAGAAAGGTATTGTTTTTGAGGTGGAGCTAGTGTGGAGAACTGTTGCTGGAAGGTAGAGTTTTGTGATGTGGAGCTAGTGTGGAGAACTTTGCAGGAAGGTATAGCTTTGTGATGTGGAGCTAGTGTGGAAAACTGTTGCAGAAAGTTATTGTTTTGTGATATGTAGCTAGTGTGGAGAAGCTGTTGCAGAACCGTATTGTTTTGTGATATGCAGCTACTGTAGAGAACTGTTGCACAAAGGTATTGTTTTGTGAGGTGGAGTTAGTGTGGAGAACTGTTACAGGAAGGTATAGTTTGATGATGTGGAGCTAGTGTGCAAGACTGTTTGCAGAAAGGTATTGTTTCGTGATTCAGATCTAGTGTGAAGAACTTTTGCTGGAAGGTATAGTTTTGTGATTCGGAATCAATGTGGAGAACTGTTTGCAGGAAGGTGTACTTTTGTGATGTGGAGCTAGTGTAGTGGAGATCTGTTGCAGGAAGGTATGTTTAGTGATGGGGAGCTAGTCTGTAGAAGTGTTGCATAAAGGTATGGATTTGTGATTCGGAGTATGTGTGAAGAACTTTTGCTGGAAGGTGTAGTTTTTGTGATTCAGAGCCAGTGTATAGAACTGTTGCAGGATGGTATTATTTTGTGATGTGGATCTGGTGTAGAGAACTGTTGCAGAAAAGTATTGTTTTGTGATGTGTGGAGCTACTGTAGAGAACTGTTGCAGAAAGGTATTATTTTGTTAGGTGGAGCTACTGTGGAGAACTTTTGCAGGAAGGTAAAGTTTTCTGATTCAGAGCTACTCTGAAGAACTGTTGCTAGAAGTTATAGTTTTTTTGATTCAGAGCCAGTGTGGAGAACTGTTGCAGAAACTATTGTTTTGTGATGTGGAGCTACTGTAGAACTCTTGCAGAAAAGGTATTATTTTGTGATGTGGAGCTACTGTGGAGAACTGTTGCAGGGAAGGTATGTTATTGATGTTAGAGCCACTGTGTAGAACTGTTGCAGAAACGTATTATTTTGTGATGTGGAGCTAGTGTGATGAACTTTTGCTGGGTACGTATGGAAGTTTTGTGATTCTATGAGCCAGAGTGGAGAACATGTTGCAGAACGTATTGTTTTGTTTTCTGTAGGTAGTCTGTAGAACTGTTGCATAAAGGTATGGTTTTTTATGATTCAGATCTAGTGTGATGAACTTTTGATGGAAGGCATAGTTTTGTGATTCAGAGCCAGTGTATAGAACTGTTGCAGGATGTGTATAATTTTGTGATGTGGAGCAAGTGTAGAGAACAGTTGCAGAAAGTTATACATTTGTGATGCGGACCTAGTGTGGAGAACTGTTGCAGGAAGGTATAGTTTTGTGATGTGGAGCTAGTGTGTGGAGAACTGTTGCAGGAAGGTATAGTTTTGTGATGTGGAGCTAGTGTGGAGAACTGTTTGGAAGTTATACTTTTGGCGATGCGGACCTAGTGTGGAGAACTGTTTGCAGGAATTTATTGTTTTGTGATGTGGAGCTCTTGTTGAGAACTCTTTTGCAGAACAGTATAGTTTTGTGATGTGCAGCTACTGTAGAGAACTGTTGCAGAAAGATATTGTTTTGCAGGTGGAGCTAGTGTAAGAGAACGGTTTGCAGTAAGGTATAGTTTGATGGTGTGGAGGTAGTGTGTAGGACTGTTGCAGAAAGGTATTGTTTTGTGATTGGACCCATTGTGGGAGAACTGTTGCAGACCGTATTTTTTTTAGTGATGTGGAGCTATTGTAGAGAACTGTTGCGTAGAAAAGTATTGTTTTATGAAGTGGAGATTAGTGTGGAGAACTGTTGGAGGAAAGGTATAGTTTTGTGATCGCACCCAGTGTGGAGAACTGTTGCAGGAAAAGGTAGTTTTATGAGGTGGAGCTGTGTGTAACAGTTTCAGCAAGGTATTGTTTTGTGATGTGGAGCTAGTGTGGAGATCTGTTGCGAGTAAATTTTAGTTTTTATGATGTGGAGCTAGTGTGGAGAACTCTTGCAGATAGGTATAATTCTTTGTGATTCAGAGCCAGTGTGGAAACTGTTGAAGTAAGGTATTATTATGTGATGTGCTTACATGTGTGGAGAACAGTTTCAGAAACTTCTATTTTTTTGTGATGTGGAGCTAGTGAAGGAACTGTTGCAGAAAGTTTGTATTGTGAGGTGGGAGATAGTGTGGAGAACTGTTGCAGGAAGGTATAGTTTTGTGATGTGGAGCTATTGTGGAGATCGGTGCAGGAAGGTATAGTTTCGTGAGGTGGAGCTAGTGTGTAGAACAGTTGCAGAAAGGTATATTTTTGTGATGTTGAGCTAGTGTGAAGAACTGTTGCAGGAAGGTATAGTTTTGTGATGTGGAGCTAGTGTGGAGAATTGTTGCAGGAAGGGTATAGTTTTGTGGAATTGGAGCTAGTGTGTAGAACTGGGTTGCAGGAAGGTATCATTTTTGCATACAGAGCCAGTGTGGAGAACTGTTGCAGAAACTTTGATGTGGAGGTTAGTGTGCAGAACAGTTGCAGAAAGGTATTGTTTTT
>CAWTZC010001672.1:0-139562 GCA_963919715.1 Microtus obscurus | reverse complement strand
TATGGTTTTTTGTGAGAAATGCACATGTGTTATTCTCAAATGAGAAGTCCAAATTTGGGATATGTCAAAGTTCTGCTCACAGTTAGCACAGTGTCCTTTTTTCTCTCTAGAATCTTTACTTTGTAAGATAATCACGTTCTTTTGAAAGGGTAACAATTTCATGAAATGCTTTTTTGAGAAACGCATATATGTTACTCTCATATGAGAAGCCTAATTTGGGATATGTCCAAGTATTGTCGAAATTAGAGCAGTGTTCATTTTCTCTCTAGAAGCTTTACTTTGAAAGATAATCACGTTCTTTGAAATGGTAAGAATTTCATGACAAGCTTTTTGAGAAACGCACATGTGTTACTGTGAAATGAGAAGTTGTTATTCAGGATATGTTACACTATTGTTAGAAGTTAGTGCAGTGTTCATTTTTTTGTGTTGAAGCATTACATTGGAAGATAATCATGTTCATTTGAAAGGGTAAGAATTTCATGAAATACTTGTGTGAGAAACATACATGTGTTACTGAGAAATGAGAATCCACAGTTTGGAATATGTTTAAGTGCTGTTCAAAGTTAGAGCAGTGTTCGTCTTCTCTCTAGAAGCTTTACTTTGAAAGATAATCACGTTCTTTTGAAAGGGTAAGAATTTCTTGAAATGCATTTGTGAGAAACTCACACGTGTTACTCTGAAATGAGAAGCCCTAGTTTGGAATATGTAAAAGTTCTGTTCACAGTTAGAGCAGTGTTCATTATGTCTCTAGAAGCTTTTCACTTGTAAGATAATCATGTTGTTTTGAAAGGGAAAGAATGCCATGTAATGCTTTCATGAGAAACGCACATGTGTTACTCTGAAATCAGAAGTTGTTATTCGGGATAGGTTACACTATTGTTAGAAGTTACCGCAGTGTTCATTTTCTGTGTTGAAGCATTACATTGAAAGATAATCACATTCATTTGAAAGGGTAAAAATTTCATGAAATGCTTCTGTGAGAAACGCACATGTGTTACTCTGAAATGAGAAGTCCTAGTTTGGAATATGTCAAAGATCTGTTTAAAGTTAAATCAGTGTTCATTTTCTCTCTAGAAGCTTTACTTTAAAAGATAATCCCGTTCGTTTGAAAGGGTAAGTATTTCATGATTTGCTTTTGTGAGAAACGCCCATGTGTTCCTCTCAAAAGAGAAGCCCTAGTTTGCGATATGTCCAAGTGGTGTTCGACGTTAGAGCAGTGTTCATTATCCCTCTAGAACCTTTACTTTGAAAGATAATCACTAAGAATTTCATGAAATGCTTTTGTGAGAAAATCACATGTGTTACTCTGAAATGAGAAGTTGTTATTCGGAATATGTTACACTACTGTTATTATTTAGCACTGTGTTCATTTTCTCTGTAGAAGCTTTACATTGAAAGACAATCACGTTTATTTGAAAAGGTAAGAATTTCATGAAATACTTTTGTGAGTAAAACACATGTGTTAATGTGAAATGAGAATCCACAGTTTGGAATTTCTCGAAGTACTGTTCATAGTTAGAGCAGTGTTCAGGTTCTCTTTAGAAGCTTTACATTGATCAAGTTCTTTTGAAAGGATAAGAATTTCCTGAAATGCTTTTGTGAAAAACACACATGTGTTACTCAGAAATGAGAAGCCCTAGTTTGGAATATTTCAAAGTTCTGTTAACAGAGCAGTGTTCATTATCTCTCTAGAAACGTTATTTTGTAAGATAATCTCGTTCTTCGGATATGGTAAGAATTTCATGACATGCTTTTGTGAGAAAAGAACATGTGTTACTCTAAAATGAGAAGCCCTAGTTTGGACTATGTCAAAGTTTTGTTCCCCGTTAGAGCAGTGTTCATTATGTCTTTAGAAGCTTTACTTTGTAAGATAATCATGTTCTTTTGAAAGGGTAAGAATTTCTTGAAATGCTTTTGTGAAAAACGCACATGTGTTACTCTGAAATGAGAAGCCCTAGTTTGGAACATGTCAAAGTTCTGTTCACAGTTAGAGCAGTGTTCATTATGTCTCTAGAAGCTTTACTTTGTAAGAAAATCCCGTTGTTTTGAAATGATAAGAATTTCATGAAATGCTTTTATGAGAAATGCACATGTGTTACTCAGAAATGAGATGATGTTATTCGGGATAGGTTACACTATTGTTACAAGTTACTGCAATGTTCTATTCTGTGTTGAAGCATTACATTGAAAGATAATCACGTTCATTTGAAAGGGTAAAAATTTCATAAAATGCTTCTGTGAGAAACGCACATGTGTTACCCTGAAAAGAGAAGCCCTAGTTTGGAATATGTCAAAGATCTGTTCAAAGTTAAAGCAGTGTTCATTTTCTCTCTAGAAGCTTTACTTTGAAAGATAATCACGTTAGTTTGAAAGGGTAAGTATTTCATGATTTGCTTTTGTGAGAAACGCCCATGTGTTCCTTTCAAAAGAGAAGCCCTTGTTTGGGATATGTCCAAGTATAGTACGAAGTTAAAGCAGTGTTCATAATACCTATAGAAGGTTCTCTTTGAAAGATAATCACTAAGAATTTCAGGAAATGCTTTTGTGAGAAACACACATGTCTTACTCTGAAATGAGAAGTTGTTATTCAGAATATGTTACATTATTTTTAGAACTTAGCACGGTGTTCATTTTCTCTGTAGAAGCTTTACATTGAAAGACAATCACGTTCATTTGAAAAGGTAAGAATTTCATGAAATACTTTTGTGAGTAAAACACATGTGTTTCTGTGAAATGAGAACCCACAGTTTGGAATTTGTCTAAGTACTGTTCAAAGTTAGAGCAGTCTTCATTTTCTTTTTAGAAGATTTACATTGATCACGTTATTTTCAAAGGGTAGGAATTTCATGAAATGCTTTTGTGAAAAAGGCACATGTGTTACTCTGAAATGAGAAGACCTAGTTTGGAATATGTCAAAATTCTGTTAAGAGAGCAGTGTTCATTAACTCTCTAGAAGTTTTACTTTGTAAGATAATCACGTTCTTGGATAGGGTATGAATTTCATGATATTCTTTTGTGAGAAACGCACATGTGTTATTCTGAAATGAGAAGCTTTAGTTTGGTACATGTCAAAGTTCTGTTCACAGTTAGAGCAGTGTTCATTATCTCTCTAGAAGCTTTATTTGTAAGATAATCACGTTGTTTTGAAAGGGTAAGAATTTTATGATATGCTTTTATGAGAAACGCACATGTGTTACTCTGAAATGAGAAGTTGTTATTCTGGATATGTTACACTATTGTTAGAAGTTACCACAGTGTTCATTTTCTGTGTTGAAGCATTACATTGAAAGATAATCATGTTCATTTGAAAGTGTAAGAATTTCATGAAATACCTTTGTGAGAAACACACATGTGTTACTCTGAAATGAGAATCCACAGTTTGGAATATGTTTAAGTGCTGTTCAAAGGTAGAGCAGTGTTCATTATCTCTCTAGAAGCTTTATTTGTAAGATAATCATGTTCTTTTGAAATGGTAAGAATTTCATGAAATGTTTTTATGAGAAACACACATGTGTTACTCTGAAATGAGAAGTTGTTATTCGGGATCGGTTACACTATTGTTAGAAGTTACCGCAGTGTTCAATTTTCTGTGTTGAAGCATTACATTGAAAGATAATCACGTACATTTGAAAGGGTAAAAATTTCAAGAAATGCTTTTGTGAGAAACGCACATGTGTTACTCTGAAATGAGAAGATCTAGTTTGGAATAAGTCAAAGATCTGTTCAAAGTTAAGCAGTGTTCATTTTCTCTCTAGAAGCTTTACTATGAAAGATAATCACGTTTGTTTGAAAGGGTAAGTATTTCATGATATGCTTTTGTGAGAAACGCACATGTGTTATTCTCAAATGAGAAGCCCTAGTTTGGGATATGACCAAGTATTGTTCAACGTTAGAGCAGTGTTCATTGTCCCTCTAGAAGCTTTACTTTGAAAGATAATCACTAAGAATTTAATGAAATGGTTTTGTGAGAAACACACATGTGTTACTCTGAAATGAGAAGTTGTTTTTCGGATTATGTTACACTACTGGTACAACTTAGCACTGTGTTCATTTTCTCTGTAGAAGCTTTACATTGAAAGACAATCACGTTCATTTGAAAAGGTAAGAATTTCATGAAATACTTTTGTGAGAAACACAAAAGTCTTACGGTGAAATGAGAATCCATGGTTTAGAATATCTCTAAGTGCTGTTCAAAGTTAGAGCAGTGTTCATTTTCTCTTTAGAAGCTTTACATTGATCACGTTATTTTGAAAGTGTAAGAATTTCATGAAATGCTTTTGTTTAAAATGCACATGTGTTATTCTGAAATGAGAAGCCCGAGTTTGAAATATGTCTAAGTTCTGTTAAGAGAGCAGTGTTCATTATCTCTCTAAAAGCTTTGCATTGTAAGATAATCACATTCTTCGGATAGGGTATGAATTTCATGATATGCTATTGAGAGAAAGTCACATGTGTTATTCTGAAATGAAAAGCTTTAGTTTGGAATATATCAAAGTTCTGTTCACAGTTAGAGCAGTGATCATTATCTCTCTAGAGGCTTTATTTGTAAGATAATCACGTTGTTTTGAAATGGTAAGAATTTTATGAAATGCTTTTATGAGAAACGCACATGTGTTACTCTGAAATGAGAAGTTGTTATTCTGGATATGTTACACTATTGTTAGAAGTTACCGCAGTGTTCCTTTTTCTGTGTAGAAGCATTATATTGAAAGATAATCGTGTTCATTTGAAAGGGTAAGAATTTCATGAAATACCTTTGAGAAACACACATGTGTTACTCTGGAATGAGAATCCACAGTTTGGAATATGTCTAAGTGCTGTTCAAAGGTAGAGCAGTGTTCATTTCCTCCCTAGAAGCTTTACTTTGAAAGATAATCACGTTCATTTGAAAGGGTAAGAATTTCTTGAAATGGTTTTGTGAGAAACGCACATGTGTTACTCTGAAATGAGAAGCCCTAGTTTGGAATATATTAAAGTTCTGTTCACAATTATAGCAGTGTTCATTATTTTTCTAGAAGCTTTACTTTGTAAGATAATCATGTTCTTTTGAAATGGTAAGAATTTCATGAAATGCTTTTGTAAGAAACGCACATGTGTTACTCTCAAATGAGAAGTTTCTATTCGGAAATGTTACACTATTGTTAGAACATAGCACTGTGTTCATTTTCTCTGTAGAAGGTTTACATTATAAACAATCACGTTCATTTGAAAAGGTAAGAACTTCATGAAAAAACTTTTCTGAGTAAAACACATGTGTTAATTGAAATGAGAATCCACAGTTTGGAATATGTCTAAGTACTGTTCAAAGTTAGAGCAGTGTTCATTTTCTCTTTAGAAGCTTTACATTGATCATGTACTTTTGAAAGGGTAAGAATTTCATGAAATGCTTTTGTGAAAAACACAAATGTGTTACTCTGAAATGAGAAACACTACTTTGTAATGTGTCAAAGTTCTGTTCACAGTTAGAGCAGTGTTCTTTATCTCTATAGAAGCTTTACTTTGTAAGATAATCACGTTCGTTTGAAAGGGTAAGAATTTCATGATATGCTTTGTGAGGAATGCACATTTGTTACTCTGAAATGAGAAGCCCTAGTTTTTAATATGTCGAAGTGCTGTTCAAAGTTAGAGCAGTGTTCATTATTTCTCCAGAAGCTTTATTTTGAAAGATAATCACGTTATTTTGAAAGGGTAAGAATTTCATGAAATGCTTTTGTGAGAAACGCACATGTGTTACTCTGAAATGAGAAGCCCTATTTTGGAATATGTCAATGTTCTGTTCAAAGTTAGAGCACTGTACATTTTCTCTCTAGAAACTTTAGTATGAAAGATAATCGCGTTCGTTTGAAAGGGTAAGTATTTCATGATATGCTTTTGTGAGAAACGCACATGTGTTACTCTCAATTGAGAAGCCCTAGTTTGGGATATGTCCAAGTATTGTTCGACGTTAGAGAAGTGTTCATTATCCCTCTAGAAGCTTTAATTTGTAAGATAATCACGTTCTTTTGAAAGGGTAAGAATTTCATGAAATGCTTTTGTTAGAAACGCACATGTGTTACTCTCAAATGAGAAGTTGTTATTCAGAATATTTTACACTATTGTTAGAACATAGCACTGTTCATTTTCTCTGTAGAAGGTATACATTGTAAGATAATCACGTTCGTATGAAAGGGTAAGAATTTCATGATATGCTTTGTGAGAAACACACATGTGTTTCTCTGAAATGAGAAGCCCTAGTTTTTAATATGTCTATGTGCTGTTCAAAGTTAGAGCAGTGTTCATTTTCTCTTTAGAAGCTTTAAATTGTTCAAGTTCTTTTGAAAGGGTAAGAATTTAATGAAATGCTTTTGTGAAAAACGCACATGTATTACTCTGAAATGAGAAGCCCTAGTTTGGAATATGTCAAATTTCTGTTCACAGTTAGAGCAGTGTTCTTTATCTCTATAGAAGCTTTACTTTGTAAGATAATCACGTTCGTTTGAAAGGGTAAGAATTTCATGATATGCTTTGTGAGAAATGCACATGTGTTACTCTGAAATGAGAAGCCCTAGTTTTTAATATGTCAAAGTTCTGTTCACAATGAGAGCAGTGTTCCTTATCTCTCTAGACGCTTTACTTTGTAAGATAATCACGTTGTTTTGAAGAGGTAAGAATTTTATGAAATGCTTTTATGAGAAATGCACATGTGTTACTCTGAAATGAGAAGACATTATTCGGGATATGTTACACTATTGTTAGAAGTTACCGCAGTGTTCATTTTCTCTGTAGAAGCTTTACATTGAAAGATAATCACGTTCATTTGAAAAGCTAAGAATTTCATGAAATAGTTTTGTGAGTAAAACACATGTGTTACTCTGATGTGAGAATCCACAATTTGGAATATGTCTAAGTGCTGTTCAAAGTTAGAGTAGGGTTCATTTTCTCTCTAGAAGCTTTACTTTGAAAGATAATCACGTTCTTTTGAAAGAGTAAAAATTTCATGATATGCTTTTGTGAGAAACGCACATGTGTTACTCTGAAATGAGAAGCCCTAGTTTGGAATATGTCAAAGTTCTGTTCACAGTTAGAGCAGTGTTCATTATCTCTCTAGAAGCTTTACTTTGTAAGATAATCACGTTGTTTTGAAAGGGCAAGAATTTCATGAAATGCTTTTATGAGAAACGCACATGTGTTACTCTGAAATGAGAAGTTGTTATTCAGGATATGTTACACTATTTTTAGAAGTTACCACAGTGTTCCTTTTCTCTGTAGAAGCTTTACATTGAAAGATAATCACGTTCATTTGAAAAGCTAAGAATTTCATGAAATAGTTTTGTGAGTAAAACACATGTGTTACTCTTATGTGAGAATCCACAGTTTGGAATATGTCTAATTGCTGTTCAAAGTTAGAGCAGTGTTCATTTTCTCTCTTGAAGCTTTACTTTTAAAGATAATCTCGTTCTTTTGAAAGAGTAAAAATTTCATGAAATGCTTTTGTGAGAAACGCACATGTGTTACTCTGAAATGAGAAACCCTAGTTTGGAATATGTCAAAGTTCTTTTCACCATTAGAGCAGTGTTCATTATGTCTCTAGAAGCTTTACTTTGAAAGATAATCACGTTCATTTGAAAGGCAAAAAATTTCATGTAATGCCTTTGTGAGAAATGCACATGTGTTACTCTGAAATGAGAAGTTGTTATTTGGGATATGTTACACTATTGTTAGAAGTTACCGTAGTGTTCATTTTCTGTGTTGAAGCATTACATTGAAAGATAATCACGTTCATTTGAAAGGGTAAAATTTTCATGAAATGCTTTCGTGAGAAACGCACATGTGTTACTCTGAAATGAGAAGCCCTAGTTTGGAATATGTCAATGTTCTGTTCAAAGTTAGAGCAGTGTTCATTTTCTTTTTTTTAATTTATTATTATTTATTTATTTATTTATTAAAGATTTCTGTATCCTCCCCACCGCCACCTCCCCTTCCCTCCCCGTCCCCCTATCAAATCCCCCTCCCTCAACAGCCCAAAGAGAAATCAGGGTTCCCTGCCCTGTGGGAAGTCCAAGGATCACCCACCTCTATCCAGGTCTAGTAAGGTGAGCATCCAAACTGCCTAGGCTCTCACAAAGCTAATAGGTGCAGTAGGATCAAACACCCATTGCCATTGTTCTTGAAGTCTCATTAGTCCTCACTGTCTACTATGTTCAGCGAGACTGGTTTTAACCCAGGCTTTTTCAGACCCAGGCCAGCTGGCCTTGGTGAGTTCCCGATAGAACATCCCCTTTGTCTCAGTGTGTGGGTGCACCCCTTGTGGTCCTGAGTTCCTTGCTCGTGTTCTCTCTCCTTCTGGTCCTGATTCGGACCTTGAGATTTCAGTCCGGTGCTCCAATGTGTGTCTCTTTTTCTGTCTCCATTCATCGTCTGATGAAGGTTAATATTCGGTAGGATGCCTATATGTTTTTCTTTGGGTTCTCCTTCTTATTTAGCTTCTCTAAGAACCCGAATTATAGGCTCAGTGTCCTCTATTTATGATTAGAAACCATATATGAGTGAGTAAATCCCATGTTCCTCTTTTTGGGTCTGGCTTACTTCACTCAGGATAGTGTTTTCAATTTCCATCCATTTGCCTGCAAATTTCAAGAAGTCCTTGTTTTTTACTGCTGAGTAGTATTCTAATATGTATATATCCCATACTTTTTTCATCCATTCTTCAATTGAAGGGCATCTAGGTTGTTTCCAGGTTCTGGCTATTACGAACAATGCTGCTATGAACATAGTAGAGCATATACTTCTGTTGTACGATATGGCCTCTCTTGGGTATATTCCCAAGTGTTGCATTGCTGGGTCCATGGTTAGGTTGATCCCGAATTTCTGAGAAACCTCTACACTGCTTTCAGAGAAGTTGCACAAGTTTGCATTCGCACCAGCAATGGATGAGTGTACCCTTTTCTCACAACCTCTCCAGCAAAGGTTATCATTGGTGTTTTTGATTTTAGCCATTCTGACAGGTGTAAGATGGTATCTTAAAGTTGTCTTGATTTGCATCTCCCTGATCACTAAGGAAGTTGAGCATGACTTTAGGTGTCTTTTGGCCATTTGAACTTCTTCTGTTGAGAGATCTCGTTCAGCTCAGAGCCCCATTTTATAATTGGGTTGATTAGCCTTTTACGGTCTAGTTTCTTGAGTTCTTTATATATTTTGGAGATCAGACCTTTGTCAGTTGCGGGGGTTGGTGAAGATTTTCTCTCCCAGTCAGTGGGTTGCCTTTCTGTCTTGGCGACAGTGTCCTTTGCTTTACAGAAGCTTCTCAGTCTCAGGAGGTCCCATTTATTCAATGAGGCCCTTACTGTCTGTGCTGCTGGGGTTTTACGTAGGAAGTGGTCTCCTGTGCCCACATGTTGTAGAGTATTTCCCACTTTCTCTTCTATCAGGTTCAGTGTGTTCGGACTGATATTGAGGTCTTTAATCCACTTGGACTTGAGTTTTGTGCATGGTGATAGATATGGATCTATTTTCATTTTTCTACAGATTGACATCCAGTTTTGTCACCACAATTTGTTGAAGATGCTCTTTTTTTTTCATTGTATACTTTTAGCTCCTTTATCGAAAATCAGGTGCTCATAGGTTTGTAGGTTAAAGTCAGGGTCTTCTATTCGATTCCATTGGTCAACTTCTCTGTATTTATGCCAATACCAAGCTGTTTTCAATACTGTAGCTCTGTAATAGAGTTGGAAGTCAGGGATGGTAATGCCTCCAGACGTTCCTTTATTGTCTAAGATTGTTTTGGCTATCCTGGGTTTTTTGTTTTTCCATATAAAGTTGATTATTATCTTCTCCAGCTCTGTGAAGAATTTTGATGGGATTTTGATGGGGATTGCATTGAATCTATAGATTGCTTTTGGTAGAATTGCCATTTTTATTATGTTGATCCTCCCAGTCCAAGAGCAAGGGAGATCCTTCCATTTTTCTGGTGTCCTCTACTACTTCTTTCTTCAAAGACTTAAAGTTCTTGTCAAATAGATCTTTCACTTCCTTGGTCAGGGTTACCCCAAGATATTTTATGCTCTTTGTGGCTATCTTGAAAGGTGATGCTTCTCTGATTTCTTTCTCTGTTTCTTTATCCTTAGTGTATAGGAAGGCAACTGATTTTTTGGAGTTGATCTTGTATCCTGCCACATTACTAAAGGTGTTTATCAGCTGTAGAAGTTCTTTGGTAGAGTTTTTGGGGTCGCTTATGTACACTATCATATCATCTGCAAATAACGAAAGCTTAACTTCTTCCTTTCCGTCTGAATCCCCTTGATCCCCCTTATGTTGTCTTATTGCTATTGCTAGAATTTCAAGCACTATATTGAAGAGGTATGTGGAGAGAGTGGACATCCTTGTCTTGTTCCTGATTTTAGTGGGATGGCTTTGAGTTTTTCTCCGTTTAATTTAATGTTAGCTGTTGGCTTGCTTTAAATAGCTTTTATTATATTTAGGTATGACCCTTGTATCCCTAGTCTCTCCAATACCTTTATCATAAAGGGGTGTTGAATTTGTCGAATGCTTTTTCAGCATCTAATGAAATGATCATATGGTTTTTTTCTTTCAGTTTATTTATATGGTGGATTACGTTGATAGATTTGCGTATGTTGAACCCAGCCCGCATCTCTGGGATGAAGCCTACTTGATCATAATAGATAATTTTTCTAATATGTTCTTGAATTCGTTTTGCCGGTATTTTATTGAGAATTTTTTGCATCAATATTCATGAGTGAGATAGGCCTGTAATTCTCTTTCTTGGTTGAGTCTTTGTGTGGTTTTGGTATCAGGGTAACTGTAGCTTCATAAAAAGAATTTGGCAATGACTTTTCTGTTTCTATATTGTGAAATACATTAAGGAGTATAGGTATTAGCTCTTCTTGGAAGTTCTGATAGAATTCTGCATTGAAACCATCTGGTCCTGCGCTTTTTTGGAGGGGAGATTTTTGATAACAGCTTCTAGTTCTTCATGACTAACCGGTCTATTTAGATCGTTCACCTGGTCTTGATTTAGCTTTGGTATATGGTACTTATCTAAAAAGATGTCCATTTCTTTTCCATTTTCCAGTTTTGTGGCATACAGGCTTTTGTAGTAAGATCTAATGATTCTCTGAATTTCCTCTGTGTCTGTGGTTATGTCCCCCTTTTCATTTCTGATCTTATTTATTTGCATGTTCTCTCTTTGTTGTTTAATTAGTTTGGATAGGGGTTTGTCGATCTTGTTGATTTTCTCCAAGAACCAACTTTTTGTTTCATTGATTTTTTGAACTGTTTTCTGTGTTTCTATTTTGTTGTTTTCAGCCCTCAGTTTGATTATTTCCAGTCTCCTACTCCTCCTGGGCATGTCTGCTTCTTTTTTTCTAGAGCTTTCAGGTGTGCTGTTAAGTCCCCGATGTATGCTATCTCCATTTTCTTTAAGTGTGCATTTAGTGCTATGAACTTTCCTCTTAGCACTGCTTTCATCGTGTCCCATAAGTTTGAGTATGTTGTCTCTTTATTTTCATTAAAATCAAGGAAGACTTTAATTTCTTTCTTAATATCTTCCTTGACCCAGGTGTGGTTCAGTAGTTGACTGTTCAGTTTCCATGAGTTTGTCGGCTTTCTAGGGTTAGCATTGTTGTTGCCTTCTAACTTTAATCCGTCGAGATTATCTGATAAGACACAGGTGGACACTGATATATTTTTGTATCTGTGGAGGTTTCCTTTGTTTCCGAGTATGTGGTCAATTTTCGAGAAGGTTCCATGAGCTGCAGAGAAGAAGGTATATTCTTTCCTATTTGGGTGGAGTGATCTATAGATGTCTGTTAAGTCCATTTGATTCAATACCTCCAATAATTCTCTTAATTCTCTATTAGGTTTCTGTCTGATTGACCTGTCCATTGGAGAGAGAGGTGTATTGAAGTCGCCTACTACTAGTATGTGTGGGATAATGTCTGCCTTCAGTTCTAGTAATATTTCTTTTAGATAAGTGGGTGCTTTTGTATTAGGAGCGTAGATATTCAGGATTGATACATCATCCTGATGACTTGTTCCTGTTATAAGTATAAAGTGTCCATCTCGATCTCTTCTGATTTATTTTGGTTTGAAGTCAGTTTTGTTAGAGATTAATATGGCCACACCTGCTTTTTTCTTAGGACCATTTGCTTGAAAGATCTTTTCCCAACCCTTTACTCTGAGCAGATGCCTGTCTTTGTGGTTGAGATGTGTTTCCTGCAAACAGCAGAATGTTGGATCCTGTTTTCGTATCCAATCTCTTAGCCTGTGCCTTTTTATACGTGAATTGAGACCATTTATATTAAGTGATATTAATGACCAGTGGTTGTTTACTCCAGTTATTCTTATTGCTTTTGGTAATAGAGTTTATGTGTCTCCCTTCTTTGAGTTGTGCTGGTGAAGGGACTCTAGATGCCTGAGTTCTTGTAGGCAGTGTTGACCATGTTGGATTCCTTGGGTTGTGATTTTCCTTCTATTATTTTCTGGATGGCTGGATTAGTGGCTATGTATTGCTTAAATTTGTTCTTATCCTGGAATGTCTTGTTTTCTCCATTGATAGTGAACGATAGCTTGGCTGGGTAAAGTAGTTTGGGTTTGCATCCATGGTCTCTTAGCTTCTGCAGTACTTCTATCCAGGACCTCCTGGCTTTCTTGGTTTCCATAGAGAAGTCAGGTGTAAGTCTGATCGGTTTACGTTTATAAGTTACTTGGCCTTTTTCCTTTGCAGCTCTTAATATTCTTTCTTTAACCTGTATATTCTGTGTTTTGATTATTATATGGCGAGGGGATGTTTTTCTTTGATCCAGTCTGTTTGGTGTTCTGTATGCTTCTTGAATATTCAAAGGAATATCTTTCTTTATGTTGGGGAAATTTTCTTCCATAATTTTGTTAAAAATATTTTCTGGGCCTTTGAGCTGTGACTCTTCTCCTTCTTCAATTCCTATTATTCTTATGTTTGGTCTTTTTATTGTGTCCCATATTTCCTGCATGTTTTGTGATGAGGATTTGTTGGCTTTGCTGTTTTCTTTGATCAGTGTGTTTATTTTCTCTATGGTGTCCTCAGAATCTGAGATTCTTTCTTCTATTTCTTGTATTCTATTGATTATGCTTGTTTCTGTAGAATCCGCTCATTGACCTGGGTTTTCCATATCCAGCTTGTGCTCAGCTTGCGTTTTCTTCCTTGCTACCCCTTCAGTTTTCAATTCTTGAAATGTTTCCATTACCTGTTTGATCGTTTTTTCATGATTTTCCAGGGTATCATGTACGTATTTATTCATTTCTTCAAACTTTTTGTCGTACGTCTCCTCTATTTCTATAAGTGTGTTTTTTTCATGTTGTTTAAGAGACTCTATTGCTTTCATAAAGTTAATTTTTTCCACTTCTTCTGTGTTAGGGTGTTCAAGACCTTCTGTTGTAAGATCATTGGGTTCTGGTGTTTTCATGTTGTTTTTCAGATTATTGGGTGAAATTCTGCCTTGGCGCCTGCCCATGTCCTCCTATCAATGCTACCTAAACGGTCTTTTAAAATGGGAATAGGTTTTTCTGCTGGCCAGAGGGTCCTCTTACAGATTGCCCTCGCTCTGTTTCCTGGCTCCTGCCGGGGGCCAAGATCACTGCCACCCCTCAGTAGGGTCTTCAGGGACAGGACCCGACTCCTCGTCTTCCAGGGACCTCGTCAACCAAAGGCCTACCTCCTTGATTCAATCACGGTGGGGCGATTTGCTCTCAGTGTTGCGCGCTGGTCCCGCCGCCTGCATCCTCTGCTGCTGCGCCAGACCCCGCTGGTCCCGGTTGCAGCCTGTGGTTGCAGCCTGTGGCCTACATCGCCCGCCCGCGTCTCCGCTCTGCCAGCGCCCGCATCTCCGCTCTGCCGGCGCAAGCGGGCGTCTCAGCCTCTGCCTGTGCCGCCGCCTGTGTGCGTCTCCGCCTCTCCAGATTAATCTTTTGAATAATCACTATCAAGTTTCTTCAAATAAGAAGCTGACAAAGAAGGAAGGTGGGTCATCAGTGTGGCACACCCATGGTGCTCTTGGGTAATCTCTGTGTCACCAAAGGATCCATCTGTTATCATCATCTCAATGTCATCGTCCGATTTCAATTCAGATAGAGGATTTTACAGATCTAAAGACTGTTGTTCTACTGGGTGTCCATGGAGGCTGAAAAACTGGTTTGTTGCCTGTTGCCAGGGCTGTGACCTCTGGCTAAGAAGAGCACATCTCTAACGAGATGGTGACCATTCTTGATGTTCACATTGTTCCCACACTTGTGTGGTCTTGTCAGTTCCTTGCATTCAAGACTTAGAGTAGAACGAGTTGACGATCCCAGACAAGAGCCCTCTGCGCAATCAGGAAGCGAGTATAATCGCCAGCAGAACAGGAAGTCAAGCCAGTGTTCATTTTCTCTCTAGAAACTTTACTTAGAAAGATAATCACGTTCTTTGGAAAGCGTAAGAATTTCATGATATGCTTTTCTGAGAAACGCACATGTGTTATTCTCAAATGAGAAGCCCTAGTTTGGGATATGTCAAAGTTCTGTTCACAGTTAGCACAGTGTTCATTTTCTCTCTAGAAGCTTTACTTTGTAAGATAATCACGTTCTTTTGAAAGGGTAAGAATTTCATGAAATGCTTTTGTGAGAAACGCACATGTGTTACTCTCAAATGAGAAGCCCTAGTTTGGGATATGTCCAAGTATTGTCGACATTAGAGCACTGTTCATTTTCTCTCTAGAAACTTTACTTTGAAAGATAATCACGTTCTTTTGAAAGGGTAAGAATTTCATGAAAAGCTTTTTTGAGAAACGCACATGTGTTACTCTGAAATGAGAAGTTGTTATTCGGGATATGTTACACTATTGTTAGAAGTTACCGCAGTGTTCATTTTCTGTGTTGAAGCATTATATTGAAAGATAATCACGTTCATTTGAAAGGGTAAAAATTTCATGAAATGCTTTTGTGAGAAACACACGTGTTACTCTGAAATGAGAATCCATAGTTTGGAATCTGTTACACAGAAATGACTGTTCAAAGTTAGAACTGCAATGTGGTCATTTTCTCTTTAGAAGCTTTACATTGATCACGTTCTTTTGAAAGGGTAAGAATTTCATGAAATGCTTTTGTGAAAAACGCACATGTGTTTCTCTGAAATGAGAAGCCCTAGTTTGGAAGATGTCAAAGTTCTGTTCACAGTTAGAGCAGTGTTCATTTTCTCTCTAGAAGCTTTACTTTGTAAGATAATCACGTTCTTCTGATAGGGTAAGAATTTCATGATAGGCTTTTGTGAGAAACGCACATGTGTAACTCTGAAATGAGAAGCCCTAATTTGGAATATGTCAAAGTTCTGTTCACAGTTAGAGCAGTGTTCATTATCTCTCCAGAAGCTTTACTTTGTAAGATAATCACATTGTTTTGAAAGGGTAAGAATTTCATAAGATGCTTTTATGAGAAATGCACATGTGTTACTCTGAAATGAGAAGTTGTTATTCGGTATATGTTACACTATTGTTACAAGTTACCACAGTGTTCATTTTCTGTGTTGAAGCATTATATCGAAAGATAATCACGTACATTTGAAAGGGTAAGAATTTCATGAAATGCTTTTGCGAGAAACACACATGTGTTACTCTGAAATGAGAAGCCCTAGTTTGGGATATATCCAACTATTTTCGACATTAGATCAGTGTTCATTTTCTCTCTAGAAGCTTTACTTTGAAAGATAATCACGTTCTTTTGAAAGGGTAAGAATTTCATGAAAAGCTTTTTTGAGAAAGGCACATGTGTTACTCAGAAATGAGAAGTAGTTATTTGGGATATGTTACACTATTGTTCGACATTAGTGCAGTGCTCTTTTTCTGTCTAGAAGCATTATTTTGAAAGATAATCACGTTCTTTTGAAAGTCTAAGAATTTCATGAAATGCTTTTGTAAGAAACGCACATCTGTTACTCTGATATGAGAAGCTCTAGTTTGGAATATGTTAAAGTCTGTTCGAAGTTAGAGCAGTGTACATTTTCTCTCTAGAAGCTCTACTTTGAAATATAATCACGTTCTTTTGAAAGGTTAAGATTTCATGAAATGCTTTTGTGAGAAACGCACGTCTTACTCTGAAATGAGAAGCCCTAGTTTGGAATATGTTACACTACTGTTAGATTAGCAGCAGTGTTCATTTTCTCTGTGGAAGCTTTAATTTGAAAGACAATCACGTTCTTTTGAAAAGGTAAGAATTTCATGAAATGCTTTTGTGAGAAAACACATGTGTTACTCTGAAATGAGAAGCACTAGTTTGGAATATGTCTAAGTTCTGTTCAAAGTTAGAGCAGTGTTCTTTTCTATCTAGAAGCTTTACTTTGAAATTCACGTTCGTTTGAAAGGGTAAGAATTTCATGATATGCTTTTTGTGAAAAACGCACATGTGTTACTCTCAAATGAGAAGCCCTAGTTTGGAATATGTCCAAGTTCTGTTCACACGTTAGAGCAGTGTTCATTATCCCTCTAGAATCTTTGCTTTGTAAGATAATCACTAAGAAGTTCATGAAGTGCTTTTATGAGAAAAGCACATGTGTTACTCTGAAATGAGAAGTTGTTATTCGGAATAAGTTACACTAGTGTTAGAACATAGCACTGTTTTCATTTTCTCTGTAGAAGCTTTACATTGAAAGACAATCACGTTCATTTGAAAAGGTAAGAATTTCATGAAATACTTTTTGAGTAAAACACATGTTTTACTCTGAAATGAGAATCCACAGTTTGGAATATGTCTGAGTGCTGTTCAAATTTAGAGCAGTGTTCATTCTCTCTCTAGAAGCTTTACTTTGAAATATAATCGGGTTCTTTTGAAAGGTTAAGAATTTCATTAAATGCTTTTGTGAGAAATGCACATGTGCGACTCTGAAATGAGAAGCCCTATTTTGGGATATGTTCAAGTACTGTTCACAGTTAGAGCAGTGCTCATTTTCTCTCTAGAAGCTTTACTTTGTAAGATAATCACGTTGTTTTGAAAGTGTAAGAATTTCATGAAATGCTTTTATGAGAAACGCACAAGTTTTACCCTGAAATGATAAGTTTTTATTTGGGATATGTTACAGTATTGTTAAAAGTTACTGCAGTGTTCATTTTCTGTGTTGAAGCATTACATTGAAAGATAATCACGTTCATTTGAAAGGGTAAAAATTTCATGAAATGCTTTTGTGAGAAACGCACATGTGTTACTCTGAAATGAGAAGCCCTAGCTTGGAATATGTCAAAGTTCTGTTCAAAGTTAGAGCACTGTTCATTTTCTCTCTGGAAGCTGTACTTTGTAAGATAATCACGTTCATCTGATAGGGTACGAATTTGATGATAGGCCTTTGTGAGAAACGAACATGTGTTACTCTGAAATAAGAAGCCCTAATTTGGAATATGTCAAAGTTCTGTTCACAGTTATAGCAGTGTTCATTAACTCTCTAGAAGCTTTACTTTGTAAGATAATCACGTTGTTTTGAAAGGGTAAGAATTTTATGAAATTCTTTTGTGAGAAACGCACATGTGTTACTCTGAAATGAGAAGCCCTAGTTTGTAATATGTCAACGTACTGTTCAACACTTAGAGCAGTGTTCATTTTCTCTCTATAAGCTTTACTTTGTGAGATAATCACGTTGTTTTGAAAGGGTAAGAATTTCAGGAAATGATTTTGTGAGAAACGCACATGTGTTACTCTCAAATGAGAAGCCCTAGTTTGGAATGTGTACAAGTATTGTCGAAATTAGAGCAGAGTTCATTTTCTCCCTAGAAGCTTTCCTTTGAAAGATAATCACGTTCTTTGAGAGGGTAGAAATTTCATGAAATGCTTTTATAAAAAACGCACATGTGTTACCCTGAAATGAGAAGTTATTATTCGGGTTATGTTACACTATTGTTAGAAGTTACCCCAGTGTTCATTTTCTGTGTTGAAGCATTACATTGAAAGATAATCACGTTCATTTGAAAGGCTAAGAATTTCATGAAATACTTTTGTGACAAACAAACGTGTTATTCTGAAATGAGAATCCACAGTTTGGAATATGTCTAGGTACTGTTCTAAGTGAGAGCAGTGTTCATTTTCTCTCAAGAAGCTTTACTTTGAAACATAATCACGTTCTTTTGAAAGGGCAATTATTTCATGAAATGCTTTTGTAAGAAACGCATATGTGTTACTCTGAAATGAGAAGTTGTTATTCGGGATAAGTTACACTATTGTTAGAAGTTACTGCAGTGTTCATTTTCTGTGTTGAAGCATTATATTGAAGATAATCACGTTAATTTGAAATGGTAAGAATATCATGAAATGCTTTTGTGAGAAACGCACATGTGTTTCTCTGAAATGAGAAGCCCTAGATTGGAATATGTCAAAGTTCTGTTCACAGTTAGAGCAGTGTTCAGTACATCTCTATAAGCTTTACTTTGAAAGATAATCACGTTCTTTTGAAAGCGTAAGAATTTCATGAAATGTTTTTGTGAGAAAAGCACATGTGTTACTCTCAAATGAGAAGCCCTAGTTTGGGATATGTCCAAGTATTGTCGAAATTAGAGCAGTGTTCATATTCTCTCTAGAAGCTCTACTTTGAAAGATAATCACGTTCTTTTGAAACGGTAAGAATTTCATGAAATGCTTTTGTGAGAAACACACATGTGTTACTCTGAAATGAGAAGCCACAGTTTGGGATAAGTCAACGTACTCTTCCAAGTTAGAGCAGTGTTCATTTTCTCTCTAGAAGCTTTACTTTGAAAGATAATCACGTTCTTTTGAAAGCGTAAGAAATTCATGAAATGCTTTTGTGAGAAACACACATGTGTTACTCTGAAACGAGAAGCCACAGTTTGGTATATGTCAACGTACTCTTCCAAGTTAGAGCAGTGATCATTTTCTCTCTAGAAGCTTTATTTGAAAGATAATCATGTTCTTTTGAAAGGGTAAGAATTTCATGAAATTCTTTTGTGAGAAACACACATGTGTTACTCTGAAATGAGAAGTTGTTATTCGGGATATGTTACACTATTGTTAGAAGTTACCACAGTGTTCATTTTCTGTGTTGAAGCATTACATTGAAAGATAATCACGTTCTTTTTAATGGGTAAGAATTTAATAAAATTCTTTTGTGAGAAACACACATGTGTTACTCTGAAATGAGAATCCACAGTTTGGAATATGTCTAAGTGCTGTTCAAAGTTAGAGCAGTGTTCATTTTTTCTCTAGAAGCTTTATATTTATCCCGTTGTTTCGAAAGGGTTAAAATTTCATGTAATGTTTTTTTTGAAAAACGCACATGTGTTACTCTGAAATGAGAATCCCTAGTTTGAAATATGTCAGAGTTCTGTTCACAATTAGAGCAGTGTTCATTATATCTCTAGAAGCTTTACTTTTAAATATCTTGCCAAAGATAATCACTTTCTTTTGTCAGGGTAATAATTTCATAAAAAGCTTTTTTGAGAAGCGCACATGTGTTACTCTGAAATGAGAAGTTGTTATTCCAGATATGTTACACTATTCTTTGAAGTTACCACAGTGTTCATTTTTTGTGTTGAAGCATTACATTGAAAGATAATCACGTTATTTTGAAAGGTAAGAATTTCATGAAATTCTTTTGTGAGAAACACACATGTGTTACTCTCAAATGAGAATCCACAGTTTGGAATATGTGTAAGTGCTGTTCAAAGTTAGAGCAGTGTTCATTTTCTCTCTAGAAGCTTTACATTGATCCTGTTTTTTTGAAAAGTTAAAAATTTCATGAAATGATTTAGTGAAAAACGCACATGTGTTACTCTGAAATGAGAATCTTGTTATTTGGAATATGTTACACTATTGTTGACAGTTAGCGCAGTGTTCATTTTCTGTGTTAAAGTTTTACTTTGAAAGATAATCACGTTCTTTTGAAAGGGTAAAAATTTCATGAAATGTCTTTTGTGAGAAACGCACATGTGTTATTCTCAAATGAGAAGCCCTAGTTTGGAATATGTCTAAGTACTTTTCGACATTAGATCAGTGTTCATTTTCTCTCTAGAAGCTTTACTTTGAAAGATAATCACATTTTTTTGAAAGGGTAAGTATTTCATGATATGCTTTTTTGAGAAAGGCACATGTGTTACTCTCAAATGAGAAGTTTTTATTCGGGATAAATGTTACACAATTGTTAGAACTTACGCACTGTTTTCATTTTCTGTGTTGAAGCATTACATTGAAAGACAATCATGTTCATTAGAAAAGGTAAAAATTTCATGAAATGCTTTTGTGATAAACACACATGTGTTACTCTGAAATGAGAATCCCATTATGGAATATGTCAAAGTTCTGTTCAAAGTTTGAGCAGTGTTCATTTTCTCTCTAGAAGCTTTACTTTGAAAATATCATCGTTCTTTCGAAAGGGTAAGAATTTCATGATATGCTTTTGTGATAAATTCACATGTGTTACTCTCAAATCATAAGCCCTTGTTTGGACTCTGTCAAAGTTCTGTTCACAGTTAGCACAGTGTTCATTTTGTCTCTAGAAGCTTTCCTTTGTAAGATAATCACGTTCTTTTGAAAGGATAAGAATTTCCTAAAATGCTTTTGTGAGAAACACACGTGTGTTACTCTTAAATGAGAATCCATAGTTTGTGATATGTCTAAGTACTGTTCGAAGTTAGAGCAGTGTTCATTTTCTTTCTAGAAACTTTACTTTGAAAGATAATCACGTTCTTTGAAAGGGTAAGAATTTCATGAAATGATTTTGTGGGAAAGGCACATGTGTTACTCTGAAATGAGAAGCCCTAGTTTGGAATATGTCAAAGTTCTGTTCAAAGTTAGAGCAGTGTTCATTTTCTCTCTAGAAGATTTACTTTGAAAGATAATCACGTTCGTTTGAGAGGGTAAGAATTTCATGAAATGATTTTGTGGGAAAGGCACATGTGTTACTCTGAAATGAGAGCCCTAGTTTGGAATATGTCAAAGTTCTGTTCAAAGTTAGAGCAGTGTTCATTTTCTCTCTAGAAGCTTTACTTTGAAAGATAATCACGTTCGTTTGAGAGGGTAAGTGTTTCATGATATGCTTTTGTGAGAAACGCACATATGTTACTCTCAAATGAGAAGCCCTAGTTTGGGATATGTCCAAGTATAGTTCGATGTTAGAGCAGGGTTCATTTTCTCTTTAGAAGTTTTACATTGATCACGTTCTTTTTAAAGGGAGAGACTTTCATGAAATGCTTTTGTGAAAAACGCACATGTGTTACTCTGATATGATAGGCCTTGTTTGGAATATATCAAAGTTCTGTTCACAGTTAGAGCAGTTTTCATTTTCTCTCTAGAAGCTTTATTTTGTAAGATAATCACGTTCTTGGGATTGGGTAAGAATTTCATGATATGCTTTTGTGAGAAACGCACATGTGTTACTCTCAAAAGGGAAGCCCTAATTTGGGATATGTCAAAATTCTTTTCACAGTTATCACAGTGTTCATTTTCTCTTTAGAAGCTTTACATTGATCACGTTCTTTTTAAAGGGTAAGAATTTCATGAAATGCTTTTGTGAAAAACGCACATGTGTTACTCTAAAATGGGAAAGCCTAATATGGGATATATCCATGTATTGCCGACATTAGAGCAGTGTTCATTTTATCTCTAGAAGCTTTACATTGTAAGATAATCATGTTCTTTAGAAAGGGTAAGAATTTCATGAAATGCTTTTGTGAGAAACGCACATGTGTTACTCTGAAATGAGAATCCACAGTTTGGAATATGTGTAAGTGCTGTACAAAGTTTGATCAGTGTTCATTTTCTCTCTAGAAGCTTTACTTTGGAAGATAATCACGTTCTTTTGAAAGGGTAAGAATTTCATGAAATGTATTTTTGAGAAAAGCACATGTGTTATTCTCAAATGAGAAGCCGTAGTTGGGATATGTCCAAGTATTTTTGACATTAGATCACTGTTCATTTTCTCTCTAGAAGCTTTACTTTGAAAGATAAACACGTTCTTTTGAAAGGGTAAGAATTTCGTGAAAAGCTTTTTTGAGAAAGGCACTTGTGTTACTCTGAAATGAGAAGTTGTTATTTGGGATATGTTACACTATTGTTTGAAGTTACTGCAGTGTTCATTTTCTGTGTTGAAGCATTACATTGAAAGATAATCATGTTCATTAGAAAAAGTAAAAAATTCATGAAATGCTTTTGTGAGAAACGCACATGTGTTACTCTGAAATGAGAATCCACAGTTTATAATATGTCTAAGTGCTGTTCAAAGTTACATCAGTGTTCATTTTCTGTCTAGAAGCTTTAATTTGAAAGATAATCACGTTCTTTTGAAAGGGTAAGAATTTCATGAAATGCTTTTGTGAGAAACGCACATGTGTTACTCTCAAATGAGGAGCCCTAGTTTGGGATATGTCCAAGTATTGTCGACATTAGGGCAGTGTTCATTTTCTCTCTAGAAGCTTTACTTTGAAAGTTTATCACGTTTCTTGAAGGTTAAGAATTTCATGAAAAGCTTTTTTGAGAAACGCACATGTGTTACTCTGAAATGATAAGCCCTATTTTGGAATATGTTAAAGTTATGTTCACAGTTAGAGCAGTGTTCATTATCTCTCTGGAAGCTGTACTTTGTAAGATAATCACGTTGTTTTGAAAGGGTAAGAATTTCATGCAATGCTTTTATGAGAAACGCACATGTCTTACACTGAAATGAGAAGTTGTTATTCAGGATATGTTACACTATTGTTAGAAGTTACCGCAGTGTTCATTTTCTGTGTAGAAGCATTACATTGAAAGATAATCATGTTCATTAGAAAGGGTAAAAATTTCATGAAATGCTTTTGTGAGAAACGCACATGTGTTACTCTGAAATGAGAAGCCCTAGTTTGGAATATGTCAAAGTTCTGTTCAAAGTTAGAGCAGTGTTCATTTTCTCTCTAGAAGCGTTACTTTGAAAGATAATCATCTTCTTTCGAAAGGGTAAGAATTTCATGGTATACTTTTCTGATAAATTCACATGTGTTACTCTCAAATGAGAAGCCCTAGTATGGAATATGTCAAAGTTCTGTTCACAGTTAGCACAGTGTTCCTTTTCTCTCTATAAGCTTTCCTTTGTAAGATAATCACGTTCTTTTGAAAGGGTAAGAATTTCATGAAATGCTTTTGTGAGAAACGCACATGTGTTACTCTCAATTGAGAAGCCCTAGTTTGTGATATGTCCATGTATTGTCGACATTAGAACAGTGTTCATTTTCTTTCTAGAAACTTTACTTTGAAAGATAATCACGTTCTTTGAAAGGGTAAGAATTTCATGAAATGATTTTGTGGGAAAGGCACATGTGTTACTCTGAAATGAGAAGCCCTAGTTTGGAATATGTCAAAGTTTTGTTCAAAGTTAGAGCAGTGTTCATTTTCTCTCTAGAAGCTTTACTTTGAAAGATAATCACGTTCTTATGAAAGGGTAAGAATTTCATGAAATGCTTTTGTGAGAAACGCACATGTGTTACTCTCAAATGAGAAGCCCTAGTTTGGGATATGTCCAAGTATTGTTCGATGTTAGAGCAGTGTTCCTTATCCCTCTAGAATCTTTACTTTGAAAGATCATCACTAAGAAGTTCATGAAATGCTTTTGTGAGAAACGCACATGTGTTACTCTGAAAATGAGAAGTTGTATTTCGGAATAAGTTACACTATTTTTAGAACATAGCACTGTTTTCATTTTCTCTTTAGAAACTTTACATTGAAAGACAATCACGTTCATTTGAAAAGGTAAGAATTTCATTAAATACTTTTGTGAGTAAAACACATGTGTTACTCTTAAATGAGAATCCACAGTTTGGAATATGTCTAAGTACTGTTCAAAGTTAGAGCAGGGTTCATTTTCTCTTTAGAAGCTTTACATTGATCACGTTCTTTTGAAAGTGTAAGACTTTCATGAAATGCTTTTGTGAAAAACGCACATGTGTTACTCTGAAATGATAGGCCTTGTTTGGAATATATCAAAGTTCTGTTCACAGTTCGAGCAGTTTTCATTTTCTCTCTAGAAGCTTTATTTTGTAAGATAATCACGTTCTTGGGATTGGGTAAGAATTTCATGATATGCTTTTGTGAGAAACGCACATGTGTTACTCTCAAATGAGAAGCACTAGTTTGGGATATGTCAAAATTCTTTTCACATTTATCACAGTGATCATTTTCTCTTTAGAAGCTTTACATTGATCACGTTCTTTTTAAAGGGTAAGAATTTCATGAAATGCTTTTGTGAAAAACGCACATGTGTTACTCTAAAATGGGATAGCCTAATATGGGATATATCCATGTATTGCCGACATTAGAGCAGTGTTCATTTTATCTCTAGAAGCTTTACATTGTAAGATAATCATGTTCTTTAGAAAGGGTAAGAATTTCATGAAATGCTTTTGTGAGAAACGCACATGTGTTACTCTGAAATGATAAGCCCTGGTTTGGAATATGTCAAAATTCTGTTCACAGTGAGAGCAGTGTTCATTATCTCTCTAGAAGCTTTATTTTGTAAGATAATCACATTGTTTTGAAAGGGTAAGAATTTCATGAAATCCTTTTGTGAGAAACGCACATGTCTTACTCTGAAATGAGAAGTGTCATAGTTCGGAATATGTTACAGTACTGTTCAAAAGTTACCGCAGTGTTCATTTTCTGTGTTGAAGCATTACATTCAGAGATAATCACGATCATTTGAAAGGGTAAAAATTTCATGAATTGATTTTGTGAGAAAAGCACATGTGTTACTCTCAAATGAGAAGCCCTAGTTTGCAATATGTCAAAGTTCTGTTCAAAGTTAGAGCAGTTTTCATTTTCTATCTAGAAGCTTTACTTTGAAATGTAATCACGTTCTTTTGAAAGGGTAAGAATTGGCACCAAGCAGGGTCGGCCCTTTGTTCGCGGGACGCCCAGGCAGCGGGGAGATCGGATCCGGGTGCCAGGAGGGACATCGCTGGGGTGAGTGAGTTTCTGGCCACAGTGGCAGCCCTGGACAGGGAGCTCAGACGTTCCCCACCCCTCCTGCACTTCCTGGTCACTCTGCAGGGGCTGTACTGCTTGATATCTCCTCTCCATTGCTGTCCCACCCAGCTTGCATCCACAACCCTCCCCCACTACCTCTGACCCCCCCTCCCCTCTTTGAACCACACAACAGCTCCCAGCTCAGCCTGTTTGGGCGCTGGGACAGGGTCCGAATTGGGAGGGCATTCGGGAGGGTGGTGGCTCCTTTGTCTAGGTGGCTTGCCCGCACCAAGTTGGGTCGACCCTTTGTTCGCGGGATGCCCAGGCAGCGGGGAGTTCGGATCCGGGTGCCAGGAGGGACATCGCTGGGGTGAGTGAGTTTCTGGCCCGGTGGCAGCCCGGGACAGGGAGCTCAGACGTTCCCTACCACTTCCTGCACTTCCTGGTCACGCTGCACGGGCTGTACTGCTTGATACCTCCTCTCCATTCCTTTCCCACCCTGCTTGCATCCAAGGCCCTCCCCCATTACCTCTGACCCCCCTCCCCTCTTTGAACCACACAACAGCTCCCAGCTCAGCCTGTTTGGGCGCTTGGACAGGGTCCGAATTGGGAGGGCATCCGGGAGGTTGGTGGCTCCTTTGTCTAGGTGGCCTGCCCGCACCAAGCGGGGTCGGCCCTTTGTTCGCGGGACACCCAGGCAGCGGGGAGATCGGATCCGGGTGCCAGGAGGGACATCACTGGGGACGGGCCCTGCTTCTACACTGAAGAGATACACCCAGAGACTCAGGCACAGCAAAGACAGGGCCAAGACACCAGGCCTCTCTTGGCTTCATTTGAAAGAGGAGATGGGAAGGCGCCAATGCAAGAATTCCTCCAACAACCTGAAAGGCAACATGACATCACCAGAACCCAGGGATCCCGAAATAAGAAGAATTGTACACCATCTCCAGAAGAAGTAGAAGAAATCAACTCAAAAGTGAATTATTTGAAAATAATAGAAGACCTTAAACAGGAGGTGAAAAACTGCCATAAACAATTAGAGATTACAAACAAAAAGGTAGAGGAAATGAATAAATCGCTCAAAGATACCCAAGAAAACCAAGAGAAACAAGAAAATGCAATCAAACAGGTAAGGGAAATGGTTCAAGACCTGAAGAATGAAATGGAAGTAATGAAGAAAACACAAACCGAGGGAAGGATGGAGATGGAAAACCTGGGTAAACGAACAGGAACTACAGAGACAAGTACTACCAACAGATTACAAGAGTTAGAAGAAAGAATGTCAGACACTGAAGATACCATAGAGAAAATTAACACACTGATCAAAGAAAACAGCAAAACCAACAAATTCTCATCACAAAACATTCAGGAAATATGGGACACAATAAAAAGACCAAACCTAAGAATAATTGGGATAGAAGAAGGAGAAGAAGTACAGCTCAATGGTCCAGAAAATATATTTAATAAAATTATAGAAGAAAACTTTCCCAACCTAAAGAAAGATATTCCTTTGAAGGTTCAAGAAGCATACAGAACACCGAATAGACTGGACCAAAAAAAAAAACATCTCCTCGCCATATAATAATCAGAACACAAAACATACAGAATAAAGAAAGAATATTAAGAGCTGCAAAGGAAAAAGTTCAAGTTACTTATGGTCCTATCAGACTTACACTTGACTACTCTATGGAAACCATGAAAGCCAGAAGGTCCTGGATAGATATACTGCAGAAGCTAAGAGAACATGGTTGCAAGCCCAGACTACTATACCCAGCCAAGCTTTCATTCACTATAAATGGAGAAAACAAAATTTTCCAGGATAAAAACAAATTTAAACAATACGTAGCCACAAATCCAGCCTTACAGAAAGTAATAGAAGGAAAATCACAAACCAAGGAGTCCAACAATGACCACAACAACTCAAACATCTAGACACCCTTCACCAGCACAACTCAAAGAAGGCAAACACACAAACTCTATGACTAAAAAACTGACTGGAGTTAGCAACCACTGGTCATTAATATCCCTTAATGTCAATGGACTCAACTCACCTATAAAAAGGCACAGGCTAAGAGACTGGATACGCAAACAGGATCCAACATTCTGCTGCTTACAAGAAACACACCTCAACCACAAAGACAGGCACCTACTTAGAGTAAAGGGATGGGAAAAGGTTTATCAAGCAAATGGACCTAAGAAACAAGCAGGTGTGGCCATACTAATTTCTAACAAAGTTGACTTCAAACTTAAATCAATCAGAAGAGATGGAGAGGGACATTTTATACTCATAACAGGAACAATTGATCAGGATGAGGTCTCAATCCTGAATATCTATGCCCCTAATATAAAAGCACCCACATACGTAAAAGAAACACTACTAAAACTCAAGGCTGCCATCAAACCGCACACGCTAATAGTAGGAGATCTCAACACTCCTCTTTCACCAATGGACAGGTCAATCAGACAGAAACCACAGAGAAATAAGAGAATTAATGGAGGTAATGAATCAATTGTACTTAACAGACATCTATAGAACATTCCACCCAAATAGGAAAGAATATACCTTCTTCTCTGCAGCTCATGGAACCTTCTCGAAAATTGACCACATCCTCGGTAACAAAGCAAACTTCCACAGTTACAAAAAAATATCCATAACCACCTGTGTCTTATCAGATCACCATGGACTAAAGTTAGAATTCAACAACAATGCTACCCCCAGAAAGCCTACAAACTCATGGAAACTGAACAGTCAACTATTGACCCACACCTGGATCAAAGAAGAAATAAAGAAAGAAATTAAAGTCTTCCTTGAATTCAATGATAATAAAGAATCAACATACTCAAACTTATGGGACACTTTGAAAGCTGTCCTAAGGGGAAAGTTCATAGCCCTTATTGCCCACTTAAAGAAAACAGAGAAAGCATACATTGGAGACTTAACAGCCCACCTGAAAGCTCTAGAAAAAAAAGAAGCAGACTCACCTAGGAGGAGTAGAAGACTGGAATTAGTCAAACTGAGGGCTGAAATCAACAAAATATAAACACAGAAAACAATCCAAAGAATCAATGAAACAAAAAGCTGGTTCCTGGAAAAAATCAACAAAATTGATAAACCCTTGTCCAAACTAATCAAACGGCAGAGAGAGAATTTGCAAATTAATAAGATCAGAAATGAAAAGGGGGACATAACCACAGACATAGAGGAAATTCAGAGGATCATTAGATCTTACTACAAAAGCCTGTATGCCACAAAACTGGATAATGTAAAAGAAATGGACACTTTTTTAGATAAATAATATATACCAAAGTTAAATCAGGACCAGGTGAACAATCTAAATAGACCTGTCAGTCGTGAAGAATTAGAAGCTGTTATCAAAAACCTCCGCACCAAAAAAAGCCCAGGACCAGACGGTTTCAATGCGGAATTCTACCAGAATTTTCAAGAAGACCTAATACCTATACTCCTTAAGGTATTTCACAATATAGAAACAGAAGAGTCATTGCCAAATTCCTTTTATGAAGCTACCGTCACTCTGATACCAAAACCACACAAAGACTCAACCAAGAAAGAGAATTACAGGCCAATCTCACTCATGAACATCGACGCAAAAATCCTCAACAAAATACTGGCAAACCGTATCCAAGAACACATTATAAAAATTATCCATTATGATCAAGTCGGCTTCATCCCAGAGATGCAAGGCTGGTTCAACATATGAAAATCTATCAATGTAATCCATCATATAAATAAACTGAAAGAATAAAACCATATGATCATTTCATCAGATGCTGAAAAAGCTTTTGACAAAATTCAACATCCCTTTATGATAAAAGTCTTGGAGAGATTAGGGATACAAGGGTCATACCTAAATATAAGAAAAGCTATTTACAGCAAACCAACAGCTAACATCAAACTAAACGGAGAGAAACTCAAAGCCATCCCACTTAAATCAGGAACACGACAAGGCTGTCCACTCTCTCCATACCTCTTTAATATAGTGCTTGAAGTTTTAGCAATAGCAATAAGACAACATAAGGGGATCAAGGGGATTCGAATTGGAAAGGAAGAAGTTAAACTTTCGTTATTTGCAGATGATATGATAGTCTACATAAGCGACCCCAAAAAACTCCACCAAAGAACTCCTACAGCTGATAAACGCCTTTAGTAATGTGGCCGGATACAAGATCAACTCCAAAAAATCAGTCGCCCTCCTATTCACAAAGGAAATGGAAGCAGAGAGGGAAATCAGAGAAGCATCACCTTTCACGATAGCCACAAACAGCACAAAATATCTCGGGGTAACTCTAACCAAAGAAGTGAAGGATCTATTTGACAAGAACTTTAAGGCATTGAAGAAAGAAATTGAAGAGGATACCAGAAAATGGAAGGATCTCCCTTGCTCGTGGATTGGGAGGATCAACATAGTAAAAATGGCAATCCTACCAAAGGCAATTTATAGATTCAATGCAATCCCCATCAAGATCCCATTAAAATTCTTCACTGATCTTGAAAGGACAATAATCAACTTTATATGGAATAACAAAAAACCCAGGATAGCCAAAACAATCTTATACAATAAAGGTACTTCTGGAGGCATTACCATCCCTGACTTTAAACTCTATTACAGAGCTACAGTAATGAAAACAGTGTGGTATTGGCATAAAAATAGAGAAGTTGACCAATGGAATCGTGTAGAAGACCCGGATCTTAACCCACAAACCTATGAACACCTCATTTTCGATAAAGGTGCTAAAAGTATACAATGGAAGAAAGAAAGCATCTTCAACAAATGGTGCTGGCACAACTGGATGTCAACCTGTAGAAGAATGAAAATAGACAGATACCTACAACCATGCATAAAACTCAAGTCCAAATGGATCAAAGACCTCAATATCAATCTGAACACACTGAACCTGATAGAAGAGTAAGTGGGAAGTACACTACAACAGATGGGCACAGGCGATCGCTTCCTAGGTATAACCCCAGCAGCACAGTCATTAAGGGCAACATTGAATAAATGGGACCTACTGAAACTGAGAAGCTTCTGTAAAGCAAAAGACACTGTCACTATGACAAAAAGGCAACCCACTGACTGGGAGAAGATCTTCACCAACTCCGCAACAGACAAAGGTCTGATCTCAAAATATATAAAGAACTCAAGAGACTAGATTTTAAAATGCTAATTAACCCAATTAAAAAATGGGGCACTGAGCTGAAGAGAGAATTCTCAACAGAAGAAGTTCAAATGGCCAAAAAGCACTTAAGGTCATGCTCAGCCTCCTTAGCAATCAGGGAAATGCAAATCAAAACAACATTGAGATATCATCTTACACCTGTCAGAATGGCTAAAATCAATAACACCAATGATATCCTTTGCTGGAGAGGCTGTGGAGAAAGTGTTACCCTCATCCATTGCTGGTGGGATTGCAAACTTGTGCAACCACTTTGGATAGCAGTGTGGCGGTTTCTCAGGAAATTTGGGATCAACCTACCGATGGACCCAGCAATGCCACTCTTGGGAATATACCCACGAGATGCCCGATCATATGACAAGGACATTGGTTCAACTATGTTCATAGCAGCATTATTTGTAATAGCCAGAACCTGGAAACAACCTAGATGCCCTTCAATGGAAGAATGGATGAAGAAAGTGTGGAATATATACAAATTAGAATACTACTCAGCGGTAAAAAACAATGACTTCGCGAATTTTGCATGCAAATGAATGGAAATAGAAAACACTATCCTGAGTGAGGTAACCCAGACCCAAAAGGATGAACATGGGATGTAGTCACTCACAATTGGTTTCTAGAAATAAACAAAGGTCAGTGAGTCTATAATTTGATATCCTAAAAAAACTAAATAGGAAGGGGAACCCAAAGAAAAACATATAGCTATACTCCTGGTTATGGGAAGTAGACTAGATTGCCTAGCAAAAAACTGGGATCTTGGAGGTGTGGTGGGAGGGGGGGAAAGGGGAGAAGGGGAGAGAAATGTGAGAAGGGGAGGGCGGGGGGAACTTGGGGAAACGGGATGATTGGGATAAAGGAAGGTTGGTTAGGGGAGCAGAGAAGCACACATCTTAATTAAGGGAGCCATCTTAGGGTTGGCAAGAGACTTGGATCTAGAGGGGCTCCCAGGTGCCCAGGGCGATGTCCCCAGTTAGTTCCTGGGGCAGCTGAGGATAGGGAACCTGAAATGACCCTATCCCATAGCCATACTGATGAATATCTTGCATATCACCATAGAAACTTCTTCTGGCGAAAGATGGAGATAGAGACAGAAACCCACAATGGAACACTGGACTGAGCTCCCAATGGCCCAATGAGGAGCAGAAGGAGAGAGAATATGAGCAAAGAAGTCAGGACCACAAGGGGTGCGCCCACCCATGGAGACAGTGGGGCTGATTCTTTGGGAGCTCACCAAGGCCAGCTGGACTGTGACTGAAAAAGCATGGGATAAAATCCGGACTCTCTACATTTGGCGAACAATAAGGGCTGCTGAGAAGCCAAGGACCATGGCATCGGGTTTTGATCCTGCTTCATGTTCTGGCTTGGGACCACCCAGTTTGGATGTTCACCTTCCTAGACCAGGATGAGGGGGTAGGACTTTGGACTTTCCACAGGGCAGGGAACACTGACGGCTCTTCAGGCTGGAGAGGGAGGGGGAGGAGTGGGGGAGGGGAGGAGGAGAGGGAGGAGTGGTAGGGAAATGGGAGGCGGGGAGAAGGCTGAAATTTCTTTTTTTCCAATAAAAAAAAATTTCATGAAATGCTTTTGTGAGAAATGCACATGTGTTACTCTCAAATGAGAAGCCCTAGTTTGAGATATGTCTAAGTATTGTTCGACAGTTAGAGCAGTGTCCATTTTCTCTCTAGAAGCTTTACTTTGAAAGATAATCACGTTCATTTGAAAGAGTAAGAATTTCATGAAATGCTTTTGTGAGAAACGCATATGTGTTACTCTGAAATGAGAAGCCCTAGTTTGGAATATGTCAACGTACTGTTGACAATTAGAGCAGTGTTCATTTTCTCTCTAGAAGCTTTACTTTGAAAGATAATCACGTTTTTTGAAAGGGTAAGAATTTCATGAAATGCTTTTGTGAGAAACGCACATGTGTTACTCTGAAATGAGAAGCCCTAGTTTGGAATATGTCAAAGTTCTGTTCAAAGTTAGAGCAGTGTTCATTTTCTCTGTAGAAGCTTTACTTTGAAAGATAATCACGTTCATTTGAAAGGGTAAGAATTTCATGATATGCTTTTGTGAGAAACGCACATGTGTTACTCTAAAATGAGAAGCCCCAGTTTGGAATTTGTCAAAGTACTGTTCGACGTTAGAGCAGTGTTCATTATCCCTCTGGAAGCTTTACTTTGAAAGATAATCACATTCTTTTGAAAGGGTAAGAATTTCATGAAATGCTTTTGTGAGAAACGCACATGTGTTACTCTGAAATGAGAAGTTGCTATTCGGAATATGTTACACTATTGTTAGAAGTTAGCGCAGTTTTCATTTTCTCTGTAGAAGCTTTACATTGAAAGACAATCACGTTCTTTTGAAAAGGTAAAAATTTCATGAAATGCTTTTGTGAGAAACGCACATGTGTTACTCTGAAATGAGAAGCCCAGTTTGGAATATGTCTAAGTTACTGTTCAAAGTTAGAGCAGTGTTCATTTTCTCTCTAGAAGCTTTACTTTGAATAATCACGTTCTTTCGAAAGGGTAAGAATTTCATTAAATGCTTTTGTGAAAAACACACATGAGTTACTCTGAAAAGAGAAGCCCTAGTTTGGAATATGTCAACGTACTGTTCGACATTAGAGCAGTGTTTATTTTCTCTCTAGAAGCTTTACTTTGTTACTCTCAAATGAGAAGTTGTTATTTGGAATATGTTACACTATTGTTAGAAGTTACCGCAGTGTTCATTTTCTCTGTAGAAGCTTTACATTGAAAGACAACACGTTCATTTAAAAAGGTAAGAATTTCATGAAATACTTTTGTGAGTAAAACACATATGTTCCTCTGAAATGAGAATCCAAAGTTTGGAATATATCTAAGTACTGTTCAAAGTTAGAGCATTGTTCATTTTCTCTTTAGAAGCTTTACATTGATCACCTTCATTTGAAAGGGTAAGAATTTCACGAAATGCTTTTGTGAAAAACGCACATGTGTTACTCTGAAATGAGAAGCCCTAGTTTGGAATATGTCAAAGTTCTGTTCACAGTTAGAGCAGTGTTCATTTATCTCTCTAGAAGCTTTACTTTGTAAGATAATCACGTTCTTCGGATAGGTTAAGAATTTCATGATATGCTTTTGTGAGAAACACACATGTGTTACTCTCAAATGAGAAGCCCTCGTTTGGGATATGTCCAAGTATTGTCGAATTAGAGCAGTGTTCATTTTCTCTCTAGAAGCTTTACTTTGAAAGATAATCACGTTCTTTTGAAAAGGTAAGAATTTCATGAAAAGCTTTTTTGAGAAACACACATGTGTTACTCTGAAATGAGAAGTTGTTATTCGGGATATGTTACACTTTTGTTTGAAGTCACCGCAGTGTTCATTTTCTGTGTTGAAGCATTACATTGAAAGATAATCACATTAATTTGAAAGGGTAAAAATTTCATGAAATGCTTTTGTGAGAAACGCACATGTGTTACTCTGAAATGAGAAGCCCTATTTTGGAATATTTCTAAGTGCTTTTCAAAGTTAGAGCAGTGTTCATTTTTTCTCTAGAACCTTTACTTTGAAAGATAATCACGTTCTTTGGAATGGGTAAGAATTTCATGATATGCTATTCTGAGAAACGCACATGTGTTACTCTCAAATGAGAAGCCCTTGTTTGGGATATGTCAAAGTTCTGTTGACAGTTAGAGCAGTGTTCATTTTCTCTCTAGATGCTTTACTTTGAAAGATAATCACGTTCTTTTGAAAGGGTAAGAATTTCATGAAATGCTTTTGTGAGAAACGCACATGTGTTACTCTTAAATGAGAAGTTGTTATTCGGGATATGTTACACTATTGTTAGAAGTTACCGCAGTGTTCATTTTCTGTGTTGAAGCATTACATTGAAAGATAATCACGTTCATTTGAAAGGGTAAAAATTTCATGAAATGCTTTTGTGAGAAACGCACATGTGTTACTCTGAAATGAGAAGCCCTAGTTTGGGATATGTCAAAGTATTGTTCGACGTTAGAGCAGTGTTCATTATCTCTCTAGAAGCTTTACTTTGAAAGATAATCACGTTCTTTGAAAGGGTAAGAATTTCATGAAATGCTTTTGTGAGAAACGCACATGTGTTACTCTGAAATGAGAAGCCCTAGTTTGGGAATATGTCACACTATTGTTAGACATTAGAGCTGTCTTCATTTTCCCTCTAGAAGCTTTACATTGAAAGACAATCACGTTCTTTTGAAAAGGTAAGAATTTCATTAAATACTTTTGTGAGAAAACACATGTGTTACTCTGAAATGAGAAGTTAGTTATCGGAATATGTCTACATTACTGTTCGAAGTTAGAGCAGTGTTCATTTTCTCTGTAGAAGCTTTACATTGATCACGTTCTTTTGAAAGGGTAAGAATTTCATGAAATGCTTTTGTGAGAAACGCACATGTGTTACTCTGAAATGAGAAGCCCTAGTTTGGAATATGTCAAAGTTCTGTTCACAGTTAGAGCATTGTTCATTATCTCTCTAGAAGCTTTATATTTGTAAGATAATCACGTTCTTTTGAAAGGGTAAGAATTTCATGAAATGCTTTTGTGAGAAACACACATGTGTTATTTTAAAATGAGAAGCCCTAGTTGGCATATGTCAAAGTATTGTCGACATTAGAGCAGTGTTCATTTTCTCTCTAGAAGCTTTACTTTGAAAGATAATCACGTTCTTTTGAAAGGGTAAGAATTTCATGAAATGCTTTTGTGAGAAACGCACATGTGTTACTCTCAAATGAGAAGCCCTAGTTTGGGATATGTCCAAGTATTGTCAAATTAGAGCAGTGTTCATTTTCTCTCTAGAAGCTTTACTTTGAAAGATAATCACGTTCTTTTGAAAGGGTAAGAATTTCATGAAAAGCTTTTTTGAGAAACGCACATGTGTTACTCTGAAACGAGAAGTTGTTATTCGGGATATGTTACACTATTGTTAGAAGTTACCGCAGTGTTCATTTTCTGTGTTGAAGCATTACATTGAAAGATAATCACGTTCATTTGAAGGGGTAAAAATTTCATGAAATGCTTTTGTGAGAAACGCACATGTGTTACTCTGAAATGAGAAGCCCTAGTTTGGAATATGTCAAAGTTCTGTTCAAAGTTAGAGCAGTGTTCATTTTCTCTCTAGAAGCTTTACTTTGAAAGATAATCACGTTCTTTGGAAAGGGTAAGAATTTCATGATATGCTATTCTGAGAAACGCACATGTGTTACTCTCAAATGAGAAGCCCTAGTTTGGAATATGTCAAAGTTCTGTTTGATAGTTAGAGCAGTGTTCATTTTCTTTCTAGAAGCTTTACATTGTAAGATAATCACGTTCTTTTGAAAGGGTAAGGATTTCATGAAAAGCTTTTTTGAGAAACGCACATGTGTTATTCTCAAATGAGAAGCCCTAGTTGGGATATGTCCAAGTATTGTCGACATTAGAGCAGTGTTCTTTTTCTCTCTAGAAGCTTTACATTGAAAGATAATCACGTGCTTTTGAAAGGGTAAGAATTTCATGAAATGCTTTAGGGAGAAACGCACAAGTGTTACTTTGAAATGAGAAGCCCTAGCTTGGAATATGTTAAAGTTCTGTTCACAGTTAGAGCTGTGTTAATTATCTCTCTAGAAGCTTTACTTTGTACGATAATCACGTTCTTTTGATAGGGTCAGAATTTCATGAAATGCTTTTGTGAGAAACGCACATGTGTTACTCTGAAATGAGAAGTTGTTATTCGGGATATGTTACACTATTGTTAGAAGTTAGAGCAGTGTTCATTTTCTCTCTAGAAGCTTTACATTGAAAGATAATCACGTTCATTTGAAAGGGTAAGAATTTCATGAAATGCTTTTGTGAGAAACGCACATGTGTTACTCTGAAATGAGAAGTTGTTATTTGGGATATGTTACACTATTTTTAGAAGTTACCACCGTGTTCATTTTTTGTGTTGAAGCTTTACATTGAAAGATAATCACGTTTTTTGAAAGGGTAAAAATTTCATGAAATGCTTTTGTGAGAAACGCACATGTGTTACTCTGAAATGAGATTCCCTAGTTTGGAATATGTCAAAGTTCTGTTCAAAGTTAGAGCAGTGTTCATTTTCTCTCTAGAAGCTTTACTTTGAAAGATAATCACGTTCTTTGGAAAGGGTAAGAATTTCATGATATGCTTTTGTGAGAAACGCACATGTGTTACTCTGAAATGAGAAGCCCTAGTTTGGGATATGTCCAAGTATTGTTTGACAGTTAGAGCAGTGTTCATTATCACTCTAGAAGCTTTACTTTGAAAGATAATCACGTTCTTTTGAAAGGGTAAGAATTTCATGAAATGCTTTTGTGAGAAACGCACATGTGTTACTGTGAAATGAGAAGTTGTTATTTGGTATATGTTACAATATTATTAGAAGTTACCGCAGTGTTCATTTTCTCTGTAGAAGCTTTACATTGAAAGATAATCACGCTCATTTGAAAAGGTAAGTATTTCATGAAATACATTTTTTGGTAAAACACATATGTTACTCTGAAATGAGAATCCACAGTTTGGAATATGTCTAAGTACTGTTCAAAATCAGAGCAGTGTTCATTTTCTTTTAGAAGCTTTACATTGATCCCATTCTATTGAAAGGGTAAGAATTTCAAGAAATGCTTTTGTGAAAAACACACATGTGTTACTCTCAAATGAGAAGCCATAGTTTGGGATATGTCAAAGTATTGTCGAATTAGAGCAGTGTTCATTTTCTATCTAGAAGCTTTACTTTGAAAGATAATCACGTTCTTTTGAAAGGGTAAGAATTTCATGAAATGCTTTTGTGAGAAATGCACATGTGATACTCTCAAATGAGAAGCCCTAGTTTGGGATATGTCCAAGTATTGTAAACAATAGAGTAGTGTTCATTTTCTCTCTAGAACCTTTACATTGAAGGATAGTCAAGTACTTTGGAAAGGGTAAAAATTTCATGATACGCTATTCTGAGAAACGCACATGTGTTACTCTCAAATGTGAGGCCATAGTTTGGGATATGTCAAAGTTTGTTCACAGTTAGAGCAGTGTTCATTTTCTCTCGAGAAGCTTTACTTTGTAAGATAATCACGTTCTTTTGAAAGGGTAAAAATTTCATTAAATTCTTTTGTGAGAAACGCACATGTGTTACTCTGAAATGAGAAGTTGTTATTCGGGAATATGTTACACTATTGTTAGAATTTAGCACTGTGCTGATTTTCTCTGTAGAAGCTTTACATTGAAAGACAATCAAGTTCATTTGAAATGGTAAGAATTTCATGAAATACTTTTGTGAGTAAAACACATGTGTTACTCTGAAATGAGAATCCACATTTTGGAATATGTCTAAGTACTGTTCAAAGTTAGAGCAGTGTTCAATTTCTCTTTAGAAGCTTTACATTGATCACGATATTTTGAAAGTGTAAGAACTTCATTAAATGCTTTTGTGAGAAATGCACATGTGTTATTCTCAAATGAGAAGCCCTAGTTTGTGATATGTACAAGTATTGTCGACATTAGGGCAGTGTTCATTTTCTCTCTAGAAACTTTAATTTGAAAGATAATCATGTTCTTATGAAAGGGTAAGAATTTCATGAAATAGTTTTGTGAGAAACACACATGTGTTCCTCTGAAATGAGAATCCACAATTTGGAATATGTTTAAGTGTTGTTCAAAGTTAGAGCAGTGTACATTTTCTGTCTAGAACCTTTACTTTAAAAGATAATCACGTTCTTTGATAAGGGTAAGAATTTCATGATATGCTATTCTGAGAAATGCACATATGTTACTCTCATAATGAGAAGCTGTAGTTTGGGATATGTCCAAGTATTGTTCGACGTTAGATCAGTGTTCATTATCTGTCTAGAAGCTTTACTTTGAAAGATAATCATGTTCATTTGAAAGGGTAAGAATTTCATGAAATGCTTTTGTGAGAAACGCACATGTGTTACTCTGAATAAGAAGTTGTTATTCGGGATATGTTACACTATTGTTAGAAGTTACCGCAGTGTTCATTTTCTGTTTTGAAGCTTTACATTGAAAGATAATCATGTTCATTTGAAAGGGTAAGAATTTCATGAAATGCTTTTGTGAGAAACGCACATGTGTTACTCTGAAATGAGAAGCCCTAGTTTGGAATATGTCAAAGTTCTGTTCACAGTTAGAGCAGTGTTCATTTTCTCTCTAGAAGCTTTACTTTGAAAGATAATCACGTTCTTTGGAAAGGGTAAGAATTTCATGATATGCTTTTGTGAGAAACGCACATGTGTTACTCTCAAATGAGAAGCCCTAGTTTGGGATATGTCCAAGTATTGTTCGACATTAGAGCAGTGTTCATTTTCTCTCTAGAAGCTTTACTTTGAAAGATAATCACGTTCTTTTGAAAGGGTAAGAATTTCATGAAATTCTTTTGTGAGAAACGCACATGTGTTACTCTGAAATGAGAAGTTGTTATTCGGGATATGTTACACTATTGTTAGAAGTTACGCACTGTTTCATTTTCTCTGTTGAAGCTTTACATTGAAAGATAATCACGTTCATTTGTAAGGGTAAAAATTTCATAAAATGCTTTTGTGTGAAACGCACATGTGATACTCTGAAATGTGTAGCCCTAGTTTGGAATAGTTCTAAGTCCTGTTCAAAGTTAGAGCAGTGTTCATTTTCTCTCTAGAACCTTTACTTTTAAAGATAATCACGTTCTTTTGAAAGGGCAATAATTTCATGAAATGCTATTGTGAGAAACACACATGTGTTACTCTCAAATGAGAAGCCCTAGTTTGGGATATGTCCAAGAATTTTTCGAAGTTAGAGCAGTGTTCATTATCCCCCTAGAAGCTTAACTTTGAAAGATAATCACTAAGAAGTTCATAAAATGCTTTTCTGAGAAATGCACACGTGTTACTCTGAAATGAGAAGTTGTTATTCGGAATATGTTACACTATTGTTAGAACTTAGCCTGTGTTCTTTTTCTCTGTAGAAGCTTTACATTGAAAGAAAATCACGTTCATTTGAAAGGGTAAGAATTTCATGAAATACTTTTGTGAGTAAAACACATGTGTTACTCTGAAATGAGAATCCACAGTTTGGAATATGTCTAAGTACTGTTCAAAGTTAGAGCAGTGTTCTTTTTCTTTTTAGAAGCTTTACATTGAATACGTTCTTTTGAAAAAGTAAGAATTTCATGAAATGCTTTTGTGAAAAACGCACATGTATTACTCTGAAATGAGAATCCACCCTGTGGAATATGTCTAAGTACTGTTCAAAGTTAGAGCAGTGTTCATTTACTCTCTAGATGCTTTAATTTGAAAGATAATCAAGTTCTTTTGAAAGGGTAAGAATTTCATGAAATGCTTTTGTGAGAAACACACATGTGTTACTCCCAAATGAGAAGCCCTAGTTTGGGATATGTCCAAGAATTGTCGACATTAGAGCAGTGTTCTTTTTCTCTCTAGAAGCTTTACATTGAAAGATAATCACGTTCTTTGAAAGGGTAAGAATTTCATGAAATACTTTTGTAAGAAACGCACATGTGTTAATCTGAAAGGAGATGCCCTAATTTGGAATATGTCAAAGTTCTCTTCAAAGTTAGAGTAGGGTTCATTTTCTCTCTAGAAGCTTTATTTTGAAAGACAATCTTGTTCTTTGGAAAAGGTAAGAATTTCATGAAATGCTTTTGTGAGAAACGCACATGTGTTACTCTCAAATGAGAAGCCATAGTTTCGGGATATGTCCAAGTATTGTTCGAATTAGAGCAGTGTTCATTTTCCCTCTAGAAGCTTTACATTGAAAGATAATCACGTTCTTTTGAAAGGGTAAGAATTTCATGAAATGCTTTTGTGAGAAACGCACATGTGTTACTCTGAAATAAGAAGTTGTTATTCGGGATATGTTACACTATTGTTAGAAGTTAGAGCAGTGTTCATTTTCTCTGTAGAAGCTTTACATTGAAAGACAATCACGTTCATTTGAAAGGGTAAGAATTTCATGAAATACTTTTGTCAAAAAGACACATGTGTTACTCTGAAATGAGAATCCACAGTTGGGAATATGTCTAAGTACTGTTCAAAGTTAGATCAGTGTACATTTTCTCTCTAGAAGCTTTACTTTGAAAGACAATCACGTTCGTTTCAAAGATTATGAAATTTCATGAAATGCTTTTGTGAGAAACGCACGTGTGTTACTCTGAAATGAGAAGCCCTAGTTTGGAATATGTCAAAGTATCTGTTCACAGTTAGAGCAGTGTTCATTTTATCTCTAGAAGCTTTACTTTGTAAGATAATCACGTTCTTTTGAAAGGGTAAGAATTTCATGAAATGCTTTTGTGAGAAACGCACATGTGTTACTCTCAAATGAGAAGCCCTAGTTTGGGATATGTCAAAGTTCTGTTCACAGTTAGAGCAGTGTTCATTATCTCTCTAGAAGCTTTACTTTGTAAGATAATCACGTTCTTTTGAAAGGGTAAGAATTTCATGAAATGCTTTTGTGAGAAACGCACATGTGTTACTCTCAAATGAGAAGCCCTAGTTTGGGATATGTCCAAGTATTGTCGACATTAGAGCAGTGTTCATTTTCTCTCTAGAAGCTTTACTTTGAAAGATAATCACGTTCTTTTGAAAGGGTAAGAATTTCATGAAATGCTTTTTTTGAGAAACGCACATGTGTTACTCTGAAATGAGAAGTTGTTATTCGGGATATGTTACACTATTGTTTGAAGTTACCGCAGTGTTCATTTTCTGTGTTGAAGCATTACATTGAAAGATAATCACGTTCATTTGAAAGGGTAAGAATTTCATGAAATACTTTTGTGAGAAACACACATGTGTTACTCTGAAATGAGAATCCACAATTTGGAATATGTTTAAGTGCTGTTCAAAGTTAGAGCAGTGTTCATTTTCTCTCTAGAACCTTTACTTTGAAAGATAATCACGTTCTTTGAAAGGGTAAGAATTTCATGATATGCTTTTGTGAGAAACGCACATGTGTTACTCTCAAATGAGAAGCTCTAGTTTGGAATATGTCCAAGTATTGTTCGAAGTTAGAGCAGTGTTCATTTTCTCTCTAGAAGCTTTACTTTGAAAGATAATCACGTTCATTTGAAAGGGTAAGAATTTCATGAAATGCTTTTGTGAGAAACGCATATGTGTTACTCTGAATAAGAAGTTGTTATTCGGGATATGTTACACAATTGTTAGAAGTTACCGCAGTGTTCATTTTCTTTTTTGAAGCTTTACATTGAAAGATAATCATGTTCATTTGAAAGTGTAAGAATTTCATGAAATGCTTTTGTGAGAAACGCACATGTGTTACTCTCAAATGAGAAGCCCTACTTTGGGATATGTCCAAGTATTGTTTGACGTTAGAGCAGTGTTCATTATCACTCTAGAAGCTTTAATTTGAAAGATAATCACGTTCTTTTGAAAGGGTAAGAATTTCATGAAATGTTTTTGTGAGAAACGCACATGTGTTACTGTGTAATGAGAAGTTGTTATTTGGGATATGTTACATTATTATTAGAAGATACCGCAGTTTTCATTTTCTCTGTAGAAGCTTTACATTGATCACGTTAGTTTGAAATGGTAAGAATTTCATTAAATGCTTTTGTGAGAAATGCACATGTGTTACTCTCAAATGAGTAGCCCTAGTTTGGGATATGTCCAAGTATTGTCGACAATAGAGCAGTGTTCTTTTTCTCTCTAGAAGCTTTACTTTGAAAGATAATCACGTTCTATTGAAATGGTAAGAATTTCATGAAATGCTTTTGTGAAAAGCGCACATGTGCTAACCTCAAAGGAGAAGGCCTAGATTGGGATATGTCCAAGTATTGTCGAATTAGAGCAGTGTTCATTTTCTCTCTAGAAGCTTTACTATGAAAGATAATCACGTTCTTTGAAAAGGGTAAAAATTTCATGATATGCTATTCAGAGAAACGCACATGTGTTACTCTCAAATGTGAAGCCATAGTTTGGGATATGCTTAAGTGCTGTTCAAATTTAGAGCAGTGTTCATTTTCTCTCTAGAAACTTTACTTTGTAAGATAATCACGTTGTTTTGAAAGGGTAAGAATTTCATGAAATGCTTTTGTGAGAAACGCACATGTGTTACTCTGCAAGAGAAGCCCTACTTTTAATATGTTAAAGTTCTGTTCAAAGTTAGAGCAATGTTCATTATCTCTCTATAAGCTTTAATTTGAAAGTAAATCACGTTCTTTTGAAATGGTAAGAATTTCATGAAATGCTTTTGTGAAAAATGCACACGTATTTCTCTGAGATGAGAAGTTGTTATTCAGGAAATGTTACACTATTTTTAGAAGTTACCGCAGTGTTCATTTTCTCTGTAGAAGCTTCACATTGAAAGATAATCCCGTTCATTTGATTGGGTAAGAATTTCATGAAATACTTTTGTGAGAAACACACATGTGTTACTCTGAAATGAGATGCCCTAGTTTGCAATATGTCAAAGTTCTGTTCACAGTTAGAGTAGGGTTCATTTTCTCTCTGGAAGCTTTACTTTGAAAGATAATCACGTTCTTTGGAAAGGGTAAGAATTTAATGATATTCTTTTGTGAGAAACGCACATGTGTTACTCTCAAATGAGAAGCCCTAGTTTAGGATATGTCAACATATCTGTTCGACATTAGAGCAGTGTTCATTTTCTCTCTCGAAGCTTTACTTTGAAAGATAATCACGTTCTTTTGAAAGGGTAAGAATTTCATGATATGCTTTTGTGAGAAACGCACATGTGTTACTCTGAAATTAGAATCCATAGTTTGGAATATGTCTAAGTACTGTTCAAAGTTAGAGCAGTGTTCATTTTCTCTCTAGAAGCTTTACTTTGAAAGATAATCACGTTCTTTTGAAAGGGTAAGAATTTCATGAAATACTTTTGTGAGAAACGCACATGTGTTACTCTCAAATGAGAAGCCCTAGTTTGGGATATGTCAAAGTTCTGTTCACAGTTAGAGCAGTGTTCATTTTCTCTCTAGAAGTTTTAATTTGTAAGATAATCACGTTCTTTTGAAAGGGTAAGAATTTCATGAAATGCTTTTGTGAGAAACACACATGTGTTACTCTGAAATGAGAAGTCCTAGTTTTGGGATATGTCCACAGTATTGTTAGAAGTTAGAGCAGTGTTCATTTTCTCTCTAGAAGCTTTACATTGAAAGATAACCACGTTCATTTGAAAGGGTAAGAATTTCATGAAATACTTTTGTGAGTAAACGCACATGTGTTACTCTGAAATGAGATGCCCTAGTTTGGAATATGTCAAAGTTCTGTTCAAAGTTAGAGCAGTGTTCATTTTCCCTCTAGAAGCTTTACATTGAGATCATGTTCTTTTGAAAGGGTAAGTATTTCATGATATGCTTTTGTGAGAAACACACATGTGTTACTCTCAAATGAGAAGCCCTAGTTTGGGATATGTCCAAGTATTGTTCGACAGTTAGAGCAGTGTTCATTATCCCTCTAGAAGCTTTACTTTGAAAGATAATCACGTTCTTTTGAAAGGGTAAGAATTTCATGAAATGCTTTTGTGAGAAACGCACATGTGTTACTCTGAAATAAGAAGTTGTTATTCGGGATATGTTACACTATTGTTAGAAGTTACCGCAGTGTTCATTTTGTGTGTTGAAGCATTACATTGAAAGATAATCACGTTAATTTGAAAGGGTAAGAATTTCATGAAATACTTTTGTCAAAAAGACACATGTGTTACTCTGAAATGAGAATCCACAGTTGGGAATATGTCTAAGTACTGTTCAAAGTTAGATCAGTGTACATTTTCTCTCTAGAAGCTTTACTTTGAAAGCCAATCACGTTCGTTTCAAAGATTAAGAAATTTCATGAAATGCTTTTGTGAGAAACGCACATGTGTTAATCCAAAATAAGAAGCCCTACTTTGGAATATGTCAACGTACTGTCTGACATTAGAGCAGTGTTCATTTTCTCTCTTGAAGCTTTACTTTGAAAGATAATCACGTTCTTTTGAAAGGGTAAGAATTTCATGATATGCTTTTGTGAGAAACGCACATGTGTTACTCTGAAATGAGAAGCCCTAGTTTGGAATATGTCATAGATCTGTTCACAGTTAGAGCAGTGTTCATTATATCTCTAGAAGCTTTACTTTGCAAGATAATCACGTTCCATTGAAAGGGTAAGAATTTCATGAAATACTTTTGTGAGAAATGCACATGTGTTATTCTCAAATGAGAAGCCCAAGTTGGAATATGTCAAAGTTCTGTTCACAGTTAGAGCAGTGTTCATTATCTCTCTAGAAGTTTTACTTTGTAAGATAATCACGTTCTTTTGAAAGGGTAAGAATTTCATGAAATGCTTTTGTGAGAAACACACATGTGTTACTCTCAAATGAGAAGCCCTAGTTTGGGATATGTCCAAGAATTGTTCGACATTAGAGCAGTGTTCTTTTTCTCTCTAGAAGCTTTACTTTGAAAGATAATCACGTTCTTTAGAAAGGGTAAGAATTTCATGAAATACTTTTGTAAGAAACGCACATGTGTTAATCTGAAAGGAGATGCCCTAATTTGGAATATGTCAAAGTTCTCTTCAAAGTTAGAGTAGGGTTCATTTTCTCTCTAGAAGCTTTACTTTGAAAGACAATCACGTTCTTTTGAAAGGGTAAGAATTTCATGATATGCTTTTGTGAGAAACGCACATGTGTTACTCTCAAATGAGAAGCCATAGTTTGGGATATGTCCAAGTATTGTTCGACGTTAGAGCATTGTTCATTATCCCTCTAGAAGCTTTACTTTGAAAGATAATCACGTTCTTTTGAAAGGGTAAGAATTTCATGAAATGCTTTTGTGAGAAACGCACATGTGTTACTCTGAAATAAGAAGTTGTTATTCGGGATATGATACACTATTGTTAGAAGTTACTGCAGTGTTCATTTTGTGTGTGGAAGCATTACATTGAAAGATAATCACGTTAATTTGAAAGGGTAAGAATTTCATGAAATACTTTTGTCAAAAAGACACATGTGTTACTCTGAAATGAGAATCCACAGTTGGGAATATGTCTAAGTACTGTTCAAAGTTAGATCAGTGTACATTTTCTCTCTAGAAGCTTTACTTTGAAAGACAATCACGTTCATTTCAAAGATTAAGAAATTTCATGAAATGCTTTTGTGAGAAACGCACATGTGTTACTCCAAAATAAGAAGCTTTACTTCGGAATATGTCAACGTACTGTTTGACATTAGAGCAGTGTTCATTTTCTCTCTCGAAGCTTTACTTTGAAAGATAATCACGTTCTTTTGAAAGGGTAAGAATTTCATGATATGCTTTTGTGAGAAACGCACATGTGTTACTCTGAAATGAGAAGCCCTAGTTTGGAATATGTCATAGATCTGTTCACAGTTAGAGCAGTTTTCATAATATCTCTAGAAGCTTTACTTTGCAAGATAATCACGTTCTATTGAAAGGGTAAGAATTTCATGAAATACTTTTGTGAGAAACGCACATGTGTTATTCTCAAATGAGAAGCCCAAGTTGGGATATGTCAAAGTTCTGTTCACAGTTAGAGCAGTGTTCATTATCTCTCTAGAAGTTTTACTTTGTAAGATAATCACGTTCTTTTGAAAGGGTAAGAATTTCATGAAATGCTTTTGTGAAAATCACACATGTGTTACTCTGAAATGAGAAGCCCTAGTTTGGGATATGTCCAAGTATTGTCGAATTACAGCAGTGTTCATACTCTCTAGATGCTTTACTTTGAAAGATAATCATGTTCTTTTGAAAGGGTAAGAATTTCATGAAAAGCTTTTTTGAGAAACGCACATGTGTTACTCTGAAATGAGAAATTGTTATTCGGGATATGTTACACTATTGTTTGAAGTTACCGCCGTGTTCATTTTCTGTGTTGAAGCATTACATTGAAAGATAATCACGTTCATTTGAAAGGGTAGGAATTTCATGAAATACTTTTGTGAGAAACACACATGTGTTCCTCTGAAATGAGAATCCACAATTTGGAATATGTTTAAGTGCTGTTCAAAGTTAGAGCAGTGTACATTTTCTCTCTAGAACCTTTACTTTAAAAGATAATCACGTTCTTTGGTAAGGGTAAGAATTTCATGATATGCTATTCTGAGAAATGCACATATGTTACTCTCATAATGAGAAGCTGTAGTTTGGGATATGTCCAAGTATTGTTCGACGTTAGATCAGTGTTCATTATCCCTCTAGAAGCTTTACTTTGAAAGATAATCACGTTCATTTGAAAGGGTAAGAATTTCATGAAATGCTTTTGTGAGAAACGCACATGTGTTACTCTGAATAAGAAGTTGTTATTCGGAATATGTTACACTATTGTTAGAAGTTACCGCGGTGTTCATTTTCTGTTTTGAAGCTTTACATTGAAAGATAATCATGTTCATTGGAAAGGGAAAGAATTTCATGAAATGCTTTTGTGAGAAACGCACATGTGTTACTCTCAAATGAGAAGCCCTGGTTTGGAATATGTTAAAGTTCTGTTTACAGTTAGAGTAGTGTTCATTATGTCTCTAGAAGCTTTACATTGTAAGATAATCACGTTGTTCTGAAAGGGTAAGAATTTCATGAAATGCTTTTGTGAAAAACGCACATGTGTTACTCTGAATTGAGAAGCCCTAGTTTGGAATATGTGAACGTTCTGTTCAAAGTTAAAGCAGTGTTCATTTTCTCTCTAGACGCTTTAATTTGTAAGATAACCATGATCTTTGGAAGGGTAAGAATTTCTTGAAATGCTTTTGTGTGAAAAACACATGTGTTTCTCTCAAATGAGTAGCCCTAGTTTGGGATATGTCCAAGTATTGTCGACACTAGAGCAGTGTTCATTTTCTCTCTAGAAGCTTTATTTGAACTACAATCACGCTCTTTTGAAAGGTTAAGAAATTTGATGAAATGCTATTGCGAGAAAACCACATGTGTTACTCTCAAATGAGAAGCACTATTTTGGGATATGTCCATGTATTGGCGACATTAGAGCAGTGTTCATTTTCTCTCTAGAAGCTTTACTTTGAAATACAATCACGTTCTTTTGAAAGGTTAAGAAATTTCATGAAATGCTTTTGTGAGAAACGCACATGTGTTACTCGAAAATGCGAAGCCCTCTTTGGAATATGTCAATGTACTGTTTGACATTAGAGCAGTGTTCATTTTCACTCTAGAAGCTTTACTTTGAAAGATAATCACGTTCTTTTGAAAGGGTAAGAATTTCATGAAATGCTTTTGTGAGAAACGCACATGTGTTACTCTGCAATGAGAAGCCCTAGTTTGGAATATGTTAAAGTTCTGTTCACAGTTAGAGCAATGTTCATTATCTCTCTAGAAGCTTTACTTTGAAAGATAATCACGTTCTTTTGAAATGGTAAGAATTTGCTGAAATGCTTTTGTGAGATATGCACATGTGTTACTCTGAAATGAGATGCCCTAATTTGGAATATGTCAAAGTTCTGTTCAAAGTTAGAGTAGGGATCATTTTCTCTCTAGAAGCTTTACTTTAAAAGATAATCACGTTCTTTGGAAAGGGTAAGAATTTCATGATATGCTTTTGTGAGAAACGCACATGTGTTACTCTCAAATGAGAAGCCCTAGTTTGGGATATGTCCAAGTATTGTTTGACGTTAGAGCAGTGATCATTATCACTCTAGAAGTTTTACTTTGTAAGATAATCACGTTCTTTTAAAAGGGTAAGAATTTCCTGAAATGCTTTTGTGAGATATGCACATGTGTTACTCTCAAATTAGAAGCCCTTATTTGGGATATGTCCAAGTATTGTCGAATTAGAGCAGTGTTCATTTTCTCTCTAGAACCTTTACTTTGAAAGATAATCACGTTCTTTTGAAAGGGTAAGAATTTCATGAAAAGCTTTTTTGAGAAAAGCACATGTGTTACTCTGAAATGAGAAGTTCTTATTCGGGATATGTTACACTATTGTTTGAAGTTACCACAGTGTTCATTTTCTGTGTCGAAGCATTACACTGAAAGATAATCACGTTCATTTGAAAGGGTAAGAATTTCATGAAATTCTTTTGTGAGAAACACACATGTGTTACTCTGAAATGAGAATCCACAGTTTGGAATATGTTTAAGTGCTGTTCAAAGTTAGAGCAGTGTTCATTTTCTCTCTAGAAGCTTTACTTTGAAAGATAATCACGTTCTTTGGAAAGGGTAAGAATTTCATGATATACTTTTGTGAGAAACGCACATGTGTTACTCTGAAATGAGAAGCCCTAGCTTGGTATATGTCAAAGTTCTGTTCACAGTTAGAGCAGTGTTCATTTTCTCTCTAGAAGCTTTACTTTGAAAGATAATCACGTTGTTTTGAAAGGGTAAGAATTTCATGAAGTGCTTTTGTGAGAAACGCACATGTGTTACTGTGAAATGAGAAGTTGTTATTCGAGATATGTTGCACTATTGTTAGTAGTTACCACAGTGTTCATTTTCTCTGTAGAAGCTTTACATTGAAAGACAATCGAGGTCATTTGAAAGGTAAGAATTTCATGAAATACTTTTGTGAGTAAAACACATGTGTTACTCTGAAATGAGAATCCACAGTTTGGAATATGTCTAAGTACTGTTCAAATTTAGAGCAGTGTTCATTTTCTTTTTAGAAGCTTTACATTGATCATGTTCTTTTCAAAGAGTAAGAATTTCATGAAATTCTTTTGTGAAACGCACAGTTGTTACTCTCAAATGAGAAGCCCTAGTTTGGGATATGTCCAAGTATTGTTTGACGTTAGAGCAGTGATCATTATCACTCTAGAAGCTTTATTTTGTAAGATAATCACGTTCTTATGCAAGGGTAAGAATTTCCGGAAATGCTTTTGTGAGATATGCACATTTGTTACTCTCAAATGAGAAGCCCTTGTTTGGGATATGTCCAAGTATTGTCGAATTAGAGCAGTGTTCATTTTCTCTTTACAAGCTTTACTTTGAAAGATAATCACGCTCTTTTGAAGGGGTAAGAACTTCATGAAAAGCTTTTTTGAGAAACGCACATGTGTTACTCTGAAATGAGAAGGTGTTATTCGGGATATGTTACACTATTGTTTGTAGTTACCCCAGTGTTCATTTTCTGTGTTGAAGCATTACATTGAAAGATAATCACGTTCATTTAAAAGGGTAAGAATTTCATGAAATTCTTTTGTGAGAAACACACATGTGTTACTCTGAAATGAGAATCCACAATATGGATTATGTTTAAGTGCTCTTCAAAGTTAGAGCAGTGTTCATTTTTTCTTTAGAACCTTTACTTTGAAAGATAATCACGTTCTTTGGAAAGGGTAAGAATTTCATGATATGCTATTCTGAGAAACGCACATGTGTTACTCTGAAATGAGAAGCCCTAGCTTGGGATATGTCAAAGTTCTGTTCACAGTTAGAGCAGTGTTCATTTTCTCTCTAGAAGCTTTACTTTGAAAGACAATCACGTTGTTTTGAAAGGGGAAGAATTTTATGAAATGCTTTTGTGAGAAACGCACATGTGTTACTCTGAAATGAGAAATTGTTATTCAGGATATGTTAGACTATTGTTAGAAATTACCACTGTGTTCATTTTCTGTGTTGAGGCATTACATTGAAAGATAATCACATTCATTTGAAAGGGTAAAAGTTTCATGAAATTCTTTTGTGAGAAACGCACATATGTTACTCTGAAAAGAGATGCCCTAGTTAGGAATATGTCAAAGTTCTGCTCAAAGTTAGAGTAGGGTTCATTTTCTCTCTAGAAGCTTTATTTTGAATGATAATCACGTTCTTTAGAAAGGGTAAGAATTTCATGATATGCTTTTGTGAGAAACGCACATGTGTTACTCTCAAATGAGAAGCCCTAGTTTGGAATATGTCCAAGTATTGTTTGACATTAAAGCAGTGTTCATTATCACTCTAGAAGCTTTTATTTATAAGATAATCACGTTCTTTTGAAAGGGTAAGAATTTCCTGTAATGTTTTTGTGAGATCTGCACTTGTGTTACTCTCAAATGAGAAGCCCTTGTTTGGGATTTGTCCAAGTATTGTCGAATTAGAGCCGTGTTCATTTTCTCTGTAGAAGCTTTACTTTGAAAGATAATCATGTTCTTTGAAGGGTAAGTAATTCATGAAAAGCATTTTTGAGAAACTCACATGTGTTATGCTGAAATGAGTAGTTCTTATTCGGGATATGTGATAGTATATTTTAAGTTACGGCAGTGTTCATTTTCTGTGTTGAAGCATTACATTGAAAGATAATCACTTTCATTTGAAAGGGTAAAAATTTCATGAAATACCTTTGTGAGAAACACACATGTGTTACTCTGAAATTAGAATCCACAGTTTGGAATATGTTTAAGTGTTGTTCAAAGTTAGAGCAGTGTTCATTTTTTCTCTAGAACCTTTACTTTGAAAGATAATCACGTTCTTTGGAAAGGGTAAGAATTTCATGATATGCTATTCTGAGAAACGCACATGTGTTACTCTGAAATGAGAAGCCCTAGTTTGGAATATGTTGAAGTTCTGTTCACAGTTAGAGCAATGTTCATTATCTCTCTAGAAGCTTTACTTTGTAAGATAATCACGTTCTTTGGAAATGGTAAGAATTTCATGATATGCTTTTCTGAGAAAGGCACATGTGTTACTCTCAAGTGAGAAGCCCTAGTTTGAGATATGTCTAAGTATTGTTTGACGTTAAAGCAGTGTTCATTATCACTGTAGAAGCTTTACTTTGAAAGATAATCACGTTCTTTTGAAAGAGTAAGAATTTCATGAAATGCTTTTGTGAGAAACGCACATGTGTTACTGTGAAATGAGAAGTTTTTATTCGGGATATGTTACACTATTGTTAGAAGTTACCGCAGTGTTCATTTTCTCTGTAGAAGGTGTACATTGAAAGACAATCAAGTTCATTTGAAAAGGTAAGTATTTCATGAAATATTTTGTGAGTAAAACACATGTGTTACTCTGAAATGAGAATCCACAGTTTGGAATATGTCTAAGTACTGTTCAAAGTTAGAGCAGTGTTCATTTTCTCTTTAGAAGCTTTACATTGATCACGTTCTTTTGAAAGAGTAAGAATTTCATGAAATCCTTTTGTGAAAAACGCACATGTGTTACACTGAAATGAGAATCCACAGTTTGGAATATGTCTAAATACTTTTCAAAGTTAGAGCCGTGTTCATTTTCTCTCTAGAGGCTTTACTTTGAAAGACAATCACGTTCTTTTGAAATGTTAAGAATTTCATGAAATGCTTTTGTGAGAAACGCACATGTTTTACTCCAAAATGAGAAGCACTCTTTGCAATATGTCAACGTACTGTTCGACATTAGAGCAGTGTTCATTTTCACTCTAGAAGCTTTGTTTTGAAAGATAATCACGTTGTTTTGAAAGGGTAAGAATTTCATGAAATGCTTTTTTGAGAAACGCACATGTGCTATTCTGCAATGAGAAGCCCTAGTTTGGAATATGTTAAAGTTCTGTCCACAGTTTGAGCAGTGTTCATTATCTCTCTAGAAGCTTTACTTTGTAAGATAATCACATTCTTTTGAAAGGGTAAGAATTTCCTGAAATGCTTTTGTGAGATATGCACATGTGTTACTCTCAAATGAGAAGCCCTTGTTTGGGATATGTCCAAGTATTGTGGAATTAGAGCAGTGTTCATTTTCTCTCTACATGCTTTACTTTGAAAGATAATCAGGTTCTTTTGAATGGGTAAGAACTTCATGAAAAGCTTTTTTGAGAAACGCACATGTGTTACTCTGAAATGAGAAGTTGTTATTCGGGATATGCTACACTATTGTTTGAAGTTACCGCAGTGTTCATTTTCTGTATTGAAGCATTACATTGAAAGATAATCACGTTCTTTGGAAAGGTTAAGAATTTCATGATATGCTATTCTGAGAAACGCACAAGGGTTACTCTGAAATGAGAAGCCCTAGCTTGGGATATGTGAAAGTTCTGTTCACAGGTAGAGCAGTGTTCATTTTCTCTCTAGAAGCTTTACTTTGAAAGATAATCACGTTGTTTTGAAAGGGTAAGAATTTCATGAAATGCTTTTTTGAGAAACGCACATGTGTTACTCTGAAATGAGAAGTTGTTATTCGGGATATGTTAGACTATTATTAGAAGTTACCGCAGTGTTCATATTCTGTGTTGAAGCATTACATTGAAAGATAATCACGTTCATTTGAAAGGGTAAGAATTTCACGAAATTCTTTTGTGAGAAACACACATGTGTTACTCTGAAATGAGAATCCACAGTTTGGAATATGTTTAAGTGCTGTTCAAAGTTAGAGCAGTTTTCATTTTCTCTCTAGAATCTTTACTTTGAAAGATAATCACGTTCTTTGGAAAGGGTAAGAATTTCATGATATGCTATTCTGAGAAACACAAGTGTTACTCTGAAATGAGAAGCCCTAGCTTGGGATATGTCAAAGTTCTGTTCACAGTTAGAGCAGTGTTCATTTTCTCTCTAGAAGCTTTACTTTGTATGATAATCACGTTCTTTTGAAAGGGTAAGAATTTCATGAAATGCTTTTGTGAGAAACGCACATGTGTTACTCTGAAATGAGATGCCCTAGTTTGGAATATGTCAAAGTTCTGCTTAAAGTTAGAGTAGGGTTCATTTTCTCTCTAGAAGATTTATTTTGAAAGATAATCACGTTCTTTGGAATGGGTAAGAATTTCATGATAAGCTTTTGTGAGAAACGCACATGTGTTACTCTCAAATGAGAAGCCCTAGTTTGGCATATGTCCAAGTATTGTTTGACGTTAGAGCAGTGTGCATTATCACTCTAGAAGCTTTAATTTATAAGATAATCACGTTCTTTTGAAAGGGTAAGAATTTCTTGAAATGCTTTTGTGAGATCTGCACATGTGTTACTCTCAATGAGAAGCCCTTGTTTGGGATTTGTCCAAGTATTGTCGAATTAGAGCAGTGTTCATTTTCTCTCTAGAAGCTTTACTTTGAAAGTTAATCATGTTCTTTGAAAGGTTAAGAATTTCATAAAAAGCTTTTTTGAGAAACTCACATGTGTTACTCTGAAATGAGAAGTTCTTATTCGGGATATGTGACAGTATTGTTTGAAGTTACGGCAGTGTTCATTTTCTGTGTTGAAGCATTACATTGAAAGATAATCACTTTCATTTGAAAGGGTAAAAATTTCATGAAATACCTTCGTGAGAAACACACATGTGTTACTCTGAAATGAGAATCCACAGTTTGGAATGTGTTTAAGGATTGCTCAAAGTTAGAGCATTGTTCATTTTTTCTCTAGAACCTTTAGTTTGAAAGATAATCACGTTCTTTGGAAAGGGTAAGAATTTCATGAAATGCTTTTGTGAGAAACGCACATGTGTTACTGTGAAATGAGAAGTTGTTATTCGGGATATGTTAAACTATTGGTAGAAGTTACCACAGTGTTCATTTTCTCTGTAGAAACTTTACATTGTAAGATAATCACGTTCGTTTGAAAAGGTAAGAATTTCATGAAATACTTTTGTGAGTAAAACACATGTGTTACTCTTAAAAGAGAATCCAAAGTTTGGAATATGTCTAAGTACTTTTCAATGTTAGAGCAGTGTTCATTTTCTCTTTAGAAGCTTTACATTGACCACGTTCTTTTGAAAGGGTAAGAATTTCATGAAATGCTTTTGTGAAAAACGCACATGTGTTACTCTGAAATGAGAAGCCCTAGTTTGGAACATGTCAAAGTTCTGTTCACAGTTAGAGCAGTGTTCATTATCTCTCTAGAAGCTTTACTTTGTACGATAATCACGTTCTTTGAAAGGGTAAGAATTTCATGAAATGCTTTTGTGAGAAACACACATGTGTTTCTGTGAAATGAGAAGTTGTTATTCGGGATATGTTACACTATTGGTAGAAGTTACCACAGTGTTCATTTTCTCTGTAGAAACTTTACATTGTAAGATAATCACGTTCGTTTGAAAAGGTAAGAATTTCATGAAATACTTTTGTGAGTAAAACACACGTGTTACTCTTAAAAGAGAATCCACAGTTTGGAATATGTCTAAGTACTTTTCAATGTTAGTGCAGTGTTCATTTTCTCTTTAGAAGCTTTATATTGACCACCTTCTTTTGAAAGGGTAAGAATTTCATGAAATGCTTTTGTGAAAAACGCACATGTGTTACTGCAAAATGAGAAGCCCTCTTTGGAATATGTCAATGTACTGTTTGACATTAGAGCAGTGTTCAATTTCACTATAGAAGCTTTACTTTGAAAGATAATCACGTTCTTTTGAAAGGGTAAGAATTTCATGAAATGCTTTTGTGAGAAACGCACATGTGTTACTCTGCAATGAGAAGCCCTAGTTTGGAATATGTTAAAGTTCTGTTCACAGTTAGAGCAATGTTCATTATCTCTCTAGAAGCTTTACTTTGAAAGATAATCACGTTCTTTGGAAATGGTAAGAATTTCGTGAAATGCTTTTGTGAGAAACGCACATGTGTTACTCTGAAATGAGAAGTAGTTATTCGGGATATGTTACACTATTGTTAGAAGTTACCGCAGTGTTCATTTTCTCTGTAGAAGCTTTACATTGAAAGACAATCAAGTTCATTTGAAAAGGTAAGAATTTCATGAAATACTTTTGTGAGTAAAACACATGTGTTACTCTGAAATGAGAATCCACAGTTTGGAATATGTCTAAGTACTGTTCAAAGTTAGAGCAGTGTTCATTTTCTCTTTAGAAGCTTTACATTGATCACGTTCTTTTGACAAAGTAAGAATTTCATGAAATATTTGTGAAAAATGCACATGTGTTACTCTGAAATGAGAATCCACAGTTTGGAATAAGTCTAAGTACTGTTCAAAGTTAGAGAAGTGTTCATTTCTCTCTAGAAGCTTTACTTTGAAAGATAATCACGTTCATTTGAAAGGGTAAGTATTTCATGATATGCTTTTGTGAGAAACGCCCATGTGTTACTCTCAAATGAGAGGCACTAGTTTGGGATATGTCCAAGTATTGTTGGACGTTAGATCAGAGGTCATTATCACTCTAGAAGCTTTACTTTGAAAGATAATCATGTTCTTTTGAAAGGGTAAGAATTTCCTGCAATGCTTTTTTTAGATATGCACATGTGTTAATCGGAAATGAGATGCCCAAGTTTGGAATATGTCAAAGTTCTGTTCAAAGTTAGAGTACGGTTCATTTTCTCTCTAGAAGCTTTACTTTAAAAGATAATCATGTTCTTTGGAAATGGTAAGAATTTCATGATATGCTTTTGTGAGAAACGCACATGTGTTACTCTGAAATGAGAAGTTGTTATTCGGGATATGTTACACTATTGTTTGAAGTTACGGCAGTGTTCATTTTCTGTGTTGAAGCATTACATTGAAAGATAATCATGTTCACTTTAAAGGGTAAGTATTTCATGAAATACTTTTGTGAGAAACACACATGTGTTACTCTGAAATGAGAATCCACACTTTGGAATATGTTTAAGTGCTGTTCAAAGTTAGAGAAGTGTTCATTTCTCTCTAGAAGCTTTACTTTGAAAGATAATCACGTTCATTTGAAAGGGTAAGTATTTCATGATATGCTTTTATGAGAAACGCACATGTGTTACTCTCAAATGAGAAGCCCTAGTTTGGGATATGTCCAAGTTTTGTCGAATTAGAGCAGAGTTCATTTTCTCTCTAGAACCTTTACTTTGAAAGATAATCACGTTCATTAGAAAGGGTAAGAATTTCATGAAATACTTTTGTGCCAAACACACATGTGTAACTCTGAAATGAGAATCCACAGTTTGGAATATGTTTGAGTGCTGTTCAAAGTTAGAGCAGTGTTCATTTTTTTCTCTAGAACCTTTACTTTGAAAGATAATCACCTTCTTTGGAAAGGGTAATAATTTCATGATAAACTTTTGTGAGAAACACACATGTGTTACTCTCAAATGAGAATTCCTAGTTTGGGATATGTCCAAGTATTGTTGGACGTTAGAGCAGTGTGCATTATCACTCTAGAAGCTTTACTTTGAAAGATAATCCCGTTCTTTTGAAATGGTAAGAATTTGTTGAAATGCTTTTGTGAGATCTGCACATGTGTTACTTTCAAATGAGAAGCCCTTGTTTGGAATATGTTAACGTTCTGTTGACAGTTAGAGCAGTGTTCATTATCTCTCTTCAAGCTTTACTTTGAAAGACAATCACGTTCTTTGGAAAGGGTAAGAATTTCATGATATGCTTTTGTAAAAAACGCTCATGGGTTACTCTCAAATGAGAAGCCCTAGTTTTGGATATGTCCAAGTATTGTTCGACGTTAGAGCAGTGTTCATTATACCTCTAGAAGCTTTACTTTGAAAGATAATCACATTTTTTTGAAAGGGTAACAATTTCATGAAATGCTTTTGTGAGAAACGCTCATGTGTTACTGTGAAATGAGAAGTTGTTATTCAGGATATGTTACACTATTGTTAGAAGTTACCACAGTGTTCATTTTCTGTGTTGAAGCATTACATTGAAAGATAATCACGTTCATTTGAAATGGTAAGAATTTCATGAAATGCTTTTGTGAGAAACCCACATGTGTTACTCTCAAATGAGAAGCCCTAGTTTGGGATATGTCCATGTATTGTCGACATTAGAGCAGTGTTCATTTTCTTTCTAGAAGCTTTACTTTGAAAGATAATCACGTTCATTTGAAAGGGTAAGTATTTCAGGATATGCTTTTATGAGATATGCCCATGTGTTCCTTTCAAAAGAGAAGCCCTAGTTTGGGATATGTCCAAGTATTGTTCGACTTTAGAGCAGTGTTCATTATCTCTCTAGAAGCTTTACTTTGTAAGATAATCATGTTCTTCGGATATGGTAAGAATTTCATGGTATGCTTTTGTGAGAAACGAACTTGTGTTACTCTGAAATGAGAAGCTTTAATTTGGAATATGTCAAAGTTCTGTTCACAGTTAGAGCAGTGTTCACTATTTCTCTAGAAGCTTTATTTTAAGATAATCACGTTGTTTTGAAATGGTAAGAATTTCAAGAAATGCTTTTATGAGAAACGCACCTGTGTTACTCTGAAATGAGAAGTTGTTATTCTGGATATGTTACACTATTGTTAGAAGTTACCGCAGTGTTCATTTTCTGTTTTGAAGCATTACATTGAAAGATAATCACCTTAATTTGAAAGGGTAAGAATTTCATGAAATACATATGTGAGAAACACACAGGTGTTACTCTCAAATGAGAATCCACAGTTTGGAATATGTCTAAGTTTTGTTCAAAGGGAGAGCAGTGTTCATTTTCTCCCTAGAAGCTTTACTATGAAAGATAATCACGTTCTTTTGAAAGCGTAAGTATTTCTTGGAATGTTTTTTGAGAAACGCACATGTGTTACTCTGAAATGAGAAGCCCTAGTTTGGGATATGTCCAAGTGTTGTTTTACGTTAGAGCAGTGTTCATTTTCTCTCTAGAAGCTTTACTATGAAAGATAATCACGTTCGTTAGAATGGGTAAGTATTTCATGATATGCTTTTGTGAGAAACGCACATGTGTTATTCTCAAATGAGAAGCCCTAGTTTGGGATATGACCAAGGATTGTTCAACGTTAGAGCAGTGTTCATTATCCATCTAGAAGCTTTATTTTGAAAGGTAATCACTAAGAATTTCATGAAATGCTTTTCTGAGAAACGCACATGTGTTACTCTGAAATGAGAAGTTGTTTTGTGGAATATGTTACACTAATGTTACAACTTATCACTGTGTTCATTTTCACTGTAGAAGCTTTACATTGAAAGATAAACATGTTCATTTGAAAGGGTAAGAATTTCATGAAATACCTTTCTGAGAAACACACATGTGTTGCTCTGAAATGAGAATCCACAGTTCTGAATATGTCTAAGTGCTGTTCAAAGGTAGAGCAGTGTTCATTTTCTCTCTAGAACCTTTATTTGAAAGATAATCACGTTCTTTTGAAAGAGTACAAATTTCTTGAAATGCTTTTGTGAGAAACGCACATGTGTTACTCTGAAATGAGAAGTTGTTATTCGGAATATGTTACATTATTTTTAGAACTTATCACTGTGTTCATATTCTCTGTAGAAGCTTTATATTGAAAGACAATCACGTTCATTTGAAAAGCTAAGAATTTCATGAAATAATTTTGTGAGTAAAACACATGAGTTACTGTGAAATGAGAATCCACAGTTTGGAATTTGTCTAAATACTGGTCAAATTAAGAGCAGTGTTCATTTTCTCTTAAGAAGCTTTACATTGATCACATTATTTTCAAAGGGTAGGAATTTCATGAAATGCTTTTTGAAAAAGGCACATGTGTTACTCTGAAATGAGAAGCCCTAGTTTGGAATATCTCAAAATTCTGTTAAGAGAGCACTGTTCATTATCTCTCTAGAAGGTTTACTTTGCAAGATAATCACGTTCTTTGGATAGGGTATGAATTTCATGATATGCTTTTGTGAGAAACGCACATGTGTTATTCTGAAATGAGAAGCTTTAGTTTGGTACATGTCAAAGTTCTGTTCACAGTTAGAGCAGTGTTCATTATCTCTCTAGAAGCTTTATTTGTAAGATAATCAAGTTGTTTTGAAATGGTAAGAATTTCATGAAATGCTTTTATGAGAAACACACATGTGTTACTCTGAAATGAGAAGTTGTTTTTCGGGATCGGTTACACTATTGTTAGAAGTTACCGCAGTGTTCATTTTCTGTGTTGAAGCATTACATTGAAAGATAATCACGTTCATTTGAATGGGTAAATATTTAATGAAATGCTTTTGTGAGAAACGCACATGTGTTACTCTGAAATAAGAAGCTCTAGTTTGGAATATGTCAAAGATCTGTTCAAAGTTAAGCAGTGTTCATTTTCTCTCTAGAAGCTTTACTATGAAAGATAATCACGTTCGTTTGAAAGGGTAAGTATTTCATGATATGCTTTTGTGAGAAACGCACATGTGTTATTCTCAAATGAGAAGCCCTAGTTTGGGATATGACCAAGTATTGTTCGACGTTAGAGCAGTGTTCATTATCCCTCTAGAAGCTTTACTTTGAAAGATCATCACTAAGAATTTCATGAAATGCTTTTGTGAGAAACGCACATGTGTTACTCTGAAAGGAGAAGTTGTTTTTCAGAATGTGTTACACTACTGTTACAATTTAGCACTGTGTTCATTTTCTCTGTAGAATCTTTACATTGAAAGACAATCACGTTCATTTGAAAAGGTAAGAATTTCATGAAATACTTTTGCGAGAAACACACAAGTGTTACTGTGAAATGAGAATCCACATTTTGGAATATGTCTAAGTGCTGTTCAAAGTTAGAGTAGTGTTCATTTTCCCTTTAGAAGCTTTACATTGGTCACGTTCTTTTGAAAGTGTAAGAATTTCATGAAATGCTTTTGTGAAAAACGCACATGTGTTACTCTGAAATGAGAAGCCCGAGTTTGGAATATGTCAAAGTTCTGTTAAGAGAGCAGTGTTCATTATCTCTCTAGAAGCTTTAATTTTAAGATAATCACATTCTTCGGATAGGGTATGAATTTCATGATATGCTTTTGAGAGAAAGTTACATGTGTTATTCTGAAATGAAAAGCTTTAGTTTGGAACATATCAAAGTTCTGTTCACAGTTAGAGCAGTGATCATTATCTTTCTAGAAGCTTTATTTGTAAGATAATCAAGTTGTTTTGAAATGGTAAGAATTTCATGAAATGCTTTTATGAGAAACGCACATGTGTTACTCTGAAACGAGAAGTTGTTATTCTGGATATGTTACACTATTGTTAGAAGTTACCGCAGTGTTCATTTTCTGTGTAGAAGCATTACATTGAAAGATAATCGTGTTCATTTGAAAGGGTAAGAATTTCATGAAATACCTTTGAGAAACACACATGTGTTACTCTGGAATGAGAATCCACAGTTTGGAATATGTCTAAGTGCTGTTCAAAGGAAGAGCATTGTTCATTTCCTCCCTAGAAGCTTTACTTTGAAAGATAATCACGTTCATTTGAAAGGGTAAGAATTTCTTGAAATGCTTTTGTGAGAAACGCACATGTGTTACTCTGAAATGAGAAGCCCTAGTTTGGAATATATTAAAGTTCTGTTCACAGTTATAGCAGTGTTCATTATTTCTCTAGAAGCTTTACATTGTAAGATAATTACGTTCTTTTGAAAGGGTAAGAATTTCATGAAATGCTTTTGTGAGGAACGCACATGTGTTACTCTCAAATGAGAAGTTGTTATTCGGAATATGTTACACTATTGTTAGAACATAGCACTGTGTTCATTTTCTCTGTAGAAGGTTTACATTGTAAGATAATCACGTTCGTATGAAAGGGTAAGTATTTCACGATATGCTTTGTGAGAAACACACATGTGTTACTCTGAAATGAGAAGCCCTAGTTTTTAAGATGTCAAAGTTCTGTTCACAGTGAGAGCAGTGTTCATTATCTCTCTGGTACCTTTACTTTGTAAGATAATCACGTTCTTTTGAAAGGGTAAAAATTTCATGAAATGCTTTTATGGGAAACGCACATGTGTTACTCTGAAATGAGAAGTTGTTGTTCTGGATATGTTACACTATTGTTATAAGTTACCGAAGTGTTCATTTTCTGTGTTGAAGCATTATATTGAAAGATAATCACGTTCATTTGAAAGGGTAAAAATTTCCTGAAAAGCTTTTGTGAGAAACGCACAAGTGTTACTCTGAAATGAGAAGCCCTAGTTTGGAATATGTCAATGTTCTGTTCAAAGTTAGAGCAGTGTTCATTTTCTTTTTTTTAAATTTATTATTATTTATTTATTTATTAAAGCTTTCTGTATCCTCCCCACCGCCACCTCTGCTTCCCTCCCCCTCTCCCGATCAAATCCCCCTCCCTCAGCAGCCCAAAGAGAAATCAGTGTTCCCTGCCCTGTGGGATGTCCAAGGACCACCCACCTCTATCCAGGTCTAGTAAGGTGAGCATCCAAACTGCCTAGGCTCCCAGTAAGCTAATAGTTGCTGTAGGGTCAAACACCCATTGCCATTGTTCTTGAGGTCTCAGTAGTCCTCACTGTCCACTATCTTCAGCGAGACTGGTTTTAACCCAGGCTTTTTCAAACCGAGGCCAGTTGGCCTTGGTGAGTTCCCGATAGAACATCCCCTTTGTCTCAGTGTGTGGGTGCACCCCTCGCGGTCCTGAGTTCCTTGCTCGTGTTCTCTCACCTTCTGGTCCTGATTTGGACCCTGAGATTTCAGTCCAGTGCTCCAATGTATGTCTCTTTTTCTGTCTCCATTCATCGTCTGATGAAGGTTAATATTCGGTAGGATGCCTATATGTTTTTCTTTGGGTTCTCCTTCTTATTTAGCTTCTCTAAGAACCCGAATTATAGGCTCAGTGTCCTCTATTTATGACTAGAAACCATATATGAGTGAGTAAATCCCATGTTCCTCTTTTTGGGTCTGGCTTACTTCACTCAAGATAGTGTTTTCAATTTCCATCAATTTGCCTGCAAATTTCAAGAAGTCCTTGTTTTTTACTGCTGAGTAGTATTCTAATATGCATATATCCCATACTTTTTTCATCCATTCTTCAATTGAAGGGCATCTAGGTTGTTTCCAGGTTCTGGCTATTACGAACAATGCTGCTATGAACATAGTAGAGCATATACTTCTGTTGTATGATATGGCCTCTCTTGGGTATATTCCCAAGAGTTGCATTGCTGGGTCCATGGTTAGGTTGATCCCGAATTTCCTGAGAAACCTCCACACTGCTTTCCAGAGAGGTTGCACAAGTTTGCATTCGCACCAGCAATGGATGAGTGTACCCCTTTCTCCACAACCTCTCCAGCAAAGGTTATCATTGGTGTTTTTGATTTTAGCCATTCTGACAGTTGTAAGATGGTATCTTAAAGTTGTCTTGATTTGCATCTCCCTGATCACTAAGGAAGTTGAGCATGACTTTATGTGTCTTTTGGCCATTTGAACTTCTTCTGTTGAGAGATCTCTGTTCAGCTCAGAGCCCCATTTTATAATTGGGTTGATTAGCCTTTTACGGTCTAGTTTCTTGAGTTCTTTATATATTTTGGAGATCAGACCTTTGTCAGTTGCAGGGTTGGTGAAGATTTTCTCCCAGTCAGTGGGTTGCCTTTCTGTATTGGCGACAGTGTCCTTTGCTTTACAGAAGATTCTCAGTCTCAGGAGGTCCCATTTATTCAATGAGGCCCTTACTGTCTGTGCTGCTGGGGTTTTACGTAGGAAGTGGTCTCCTGTGCCCACATGTTGTAGAGTATTTCCCACTTTCTCTTCTATCAGGTTCAGTGTGTTCGGACTGATATTGAGGTCTTTAATCCACTTGGACTTGAGTTTTGTGCATGGTGATAGATATGGCTCTATTTTCATTTTTCTACAGATTGACATCCAGTTTTGCCAGCACAATTTGTTGCAGATGCTCTCTTTTTTTCATTGTATACTTTTAGCTCCTTTATCGAAAATCAGGTGCTCATAGGTTTGTGGGTTAAAGTCAGGGTCTTCTATTCGATTCCATTGGTCAACTTCTCTGTATTTATGCCAATACCAAGCTGTTTTCAATACTGTAGCTCTGTAATAGAGTTTGAAGTCAGGGATGGTAATGCCTCCAGACGTTCCTTTATTGTCTAAGATTGTTTTGGCTATCCTGGGTTTTTTTGTTTTTCCATATAAAGTTGATTATTATCTTCTCCAGCTCTGTGAAGAATTTTGATGGGATTTTGATGGGGATTGCATTGAATCTATAGATTGCTTTTGGTAGAATTGCCATTTTTACTATGTTGATCCTCCCAGTCCAAGACCAAGGGAGATCCTTCCATTTTCTGGTGTCCTCTACTATTTCTTTCTTCAAAGACTTAAAGTTCTTGTCAAATAGATCTTTCACTTCCTTGGTCAGGGTTACCCCAAGATATTTTATGCTCTTTGTGGCTATCGTGAAAGGTGATGCTTCTCTGATTTCCCTCACTGTTTCTTTATCCTTAGTGTATAGGAAGGCAACTGATTTTTTGGAGTTGATCTTGTATCCTGCCACATTACTAAAGGTGTTTATTAGCTGTAGAAGTTCTTTGGTAGAGTTTTGGGGGTTGCTTATGTATACTATCATATCATCTCCAAATAACGAAAGCTTAACTTCTTTTTTTCCAATACGAATCCCCTTGATCCCCTTATGTTGTCTTATTGCTATTGCTAGAATTTCAAGCACTATATTGAAGAGGTATGGAGAGAGTGGACATCCTTGTCTTGTTCCTGATTTTAGTGGGATGGCTTTGAGTTTTCTCCGTTTAATTTAATGTTAGCTGTCGGCTTGCTGTAAATAGCTTTTATTATATTTAGGTATGACCCTTGTATCCCTAGTCTCTCCAATACCTTTATCATAAAGGGGTGTTGAATTTTGTCGAATGCTTTTTCAGCATCTAATGAAATGATCATATGGTTTTTTTCTTTCAGTTTGTTTATATGGTGGATTACGTTGTTAGATTTGCGTATGTTGAACCAGCCCTGCATCTCTGGGATGAAGCCTACTTGATCATAATGGATAATTTTCCTAATGTGTTCTTGGATTCGGTTTGCCAGTATTTTATTGAGAATTTTTGCATCAATATTCATGAGTGAGATAGGCCTGTAATTCTCTTTCTTGGTTGAGTCTTTGTGTGGTTTTGGTATCAGGGTAACTGTAGCTTCATAAAAAGAATTTGGCAATGACTTTTCTGTTTCTATATTGTGAAATACATTAAGTAGTATAGGTATTAGCTCTTCTTGGAAGTTCTGATAGAATTCTGCATTGAAACCATCTGGTCCTGCGCTTTTTTTGGAGGGGAGATTTTTGATAACAGCTTCTAGTTCTTCATGACTAACCGGTCTATTTAGATCGTTCACCTGGTCTTGATTTAGCTTTGGTATATGGTACTTATCTAAAAAGATGTCCATTTCTTTTCCATTTTCCAGTTTTGTGGCATACAGGCTTTTGTAGTAAGATCTAATGATTCTCTGAATTTCCTCTATGTCTGTGTTTATGTCCCCCATTTCATTTCTGATCTTATTTATTTGCGTGTTCTCTCTTTGTTGTTTAATTAGTTTGGATAGGGGTTTGTCAATCTTGTTGATTTTCTCCAAGAACCAACTTTTTGTACTATTGATTTTTTGAACTGTTTTCTGTGTTTCTATTTTGTTGTTTTCAGCCCTCAGTTTGATTATTTCCAGTCTTCTACTCCTCCTGGGCATGTCTGCTTCTTTTTTTCTAGAGCTTTCAGGTGTGCTGTTAAGTCCCCGATGTATGCTTTCTCCGTTTTCTTTAAGTGTGCATTTAGTGCTATGAACTTTCCTCTTAGCACTGCTTTCATCGTGTCCCATAGGTTTGAGTATGTTGTCTCTTTATTTTCATTAAAATCAAGGAAGACTTTAATTTCTTTCTTAATATCTTTCTTGACCCAGGTGTGGTTCAGTAGTTGACTGTTCAGTTTCCATGAGTTTGTCGGCTTTCTAGGGGTAGCATTGTTGTTGCCTACTAACTTTAATCCGTGGTGAGATTATCTGATAAGACACAGGTGGACACTGATATATTTTTGTATCTGTGGAGGTTTCCTTTGTTTCCGAGTATGTGGTCAATTTTCGACAAGGTTCCATGAGTTGCAGAGAAGGTATATTCTTTCCTATTTGGGTGGAGTGATCTATAGATGTCTGTTAAGTCCAATTGTTTCATTACCTCCAATAATTCTCTATTAGGTTTCTGTCTGATTGAGCTGTCCATTGGAGAGAGAGGTGTATTGAAGTCGCCTACTACTATAATGTGTGGGATAATGTCTGCCTTCAGTTCTAGTAATATTTCTTTTAGATAAGTGGGTGCTTTTGTATTAGGAGCATAGATATTCAGGATTGATACGTCATCCTGATGACTTGTTCCTTTTATAAGTATAAAGTGTCCATCTCGATCTCTTCTGATTTATTTTAGTTTGAAGTCAGTTTTGTTAGAGATTAATATGGCCACACCTGCTTTTTTCTTAGGACCATTTGCTTGAAAGATCTTTTCCCAACCATTTACTCTGAGCAGATGCCTGTCTTTGTGGTTGAGATGTGTTTCCTGCAAACTGCAGAATGTTGGATCCTGTTTTCGTATCCAGTCTCTTAGGCTGTGCCTTTTTATAGGTGAATTGAGACCATTTATATTAAGTGATATGAATGACCAGTGGTTGTTTACTCCAGTTATTCTTATTGTTTTTGGTAGTAGAGTTTATGTGTCTCCCTTCTTTGAGTTGTGCTGGTGAAGGGACTCTAGATGCCTGAGTTCTTGTAGGCAGTGTTGACCATGTTGGATTCCTTGGGTTGTGATTTTCCTTCTATTATTTTCTGGAGGGCTGGATTAGTGGCTATGTATTGCTTAAATTTGTTCTTATCCTGGAATGTCTTGTTTTCTCCATTGATAGTGAACGATAGCTTGGCTGGGTAAAGTAGTTTGGGTTTGCATCCATGGTCTCTTAGCTTCTGCAGTACTTCTATCCAGGACCTCCTGGCTTTCATGGTTTCCATAGAGAAGTCAGGTGTAAGTCTGATCGGTTTACCTTTATAAGTTACTTGGCCTTTTTTCCTTTGCAGCTCTTAATATTCTTTCTTTAACCTGTATATTCTGTGTTTTGATTATTATATGGCGAGGGGATGTTTTTCTTTGATCCAGTCTGTTTGGTGTTCTGTATGCTTCTTGAATATTCAAAGGAATATCTTTCTTTATGTTGGGGAAGTTTTCTTCCATAATTTTGTTAAAAATATTTTCTGGGTCTTTGAGCTGTGACTCTTCTCCTTCTTCAATTCCTATTATTCTTATGTTTGGTCTTTTTATTGTGTCCCATATTTCCTGCATGTTTTGTGATGAGGATTTGTTGGCTTTGCTGTTTACTTTGATCAGTGTGTTTATTTTCTCTATGGTGTCCTCAGAATCTGAGATTCTTTCTTCTATTTCTTGTATTCTATTGATTATGCTTGTTTCTGTAGAATCTGCTCGTTGACCTGGGTTTTCCATATCCAGCTGGTGCTCAGCTTGCATTTATTTCCTTGCTACCCCTTCAGTTTTCAATTCTTGAAATATTTCCATTACCTGTTTAATCGTTTTTTTCTTGATTTTCCAGGGTATCATGTATGTATTTATTCATTTCTTCAAACTTTTTGTCGTACGTCTCCTCTATTTCTATAAGTGTGTTTTTTACATGTTGTTTAAGAGACTCTATTGCTTTCATAAAGTTAATTTTTTCCACTTCTTCTGTGTTAGGGTATTCAAGACCTTCTGTTGTAAGATCATTGGGTTCTGGTGTTTTCATGTTGTTTTTCAGATTATTGGGTGAAATTCTGCCTTTGCGCCTACCCATGTCCTCCTATCAATGCTACCTAAATGGTCTTTTAAAATGGGAACAGGTTTTTCTGCTGGCCAGAGGGTCCTCATAAAGATTGCCCTCGCTCTGTTTCCTGGCTCCTGCCGGGGGCCAAGATCACTGTCACCCCTCAGTAGGGTCTTCAGGGACAGGACCCGGCTCCTCGTCTGCCAGGGACCTCGTAAACCAAAGGCCTACCTCCTTGATTCAATCACGGTGGGGCGATTTGCTCTCAGTGTTGCACACTGGTCCCGCGACCTGCGTCCTCTGCTGCTGCGCCAGACCCCGCTGGTCCGGTTGCAGCCTGTGGTTGCAGCCTGTGGCATACATCGCCCGGCCGAGTCTCCACTCTGCCAGCACCCGCATCTCCGCTCTGCCAGCGCAAGCAGGCATCTCCGCCTCTGCCGCCGCCGCCGCCCGCGTGCGTCTCCGCCTCTCCAGATTAATCTTTTGAATAATCACTATCAAGTTTCTTCAAATAAGAAACTGTCAAAGAAGGAAGGTGGGTCATCAGTGTGGCACACCCAGGGTGCTCTTGGGTAATCTCTGTGTCACCAAAGGATCCATCTGTTATCATCATCTCAATGTCATCGTCAGATTTCAATTCAGATAGAGGATTTTACAGATCTAACTACTATTGTTCTACTGGGTGTCCATGGAGGCTGAAAAACTGTTTTGTTGCCTGTTGCCAGGGCTGTGACCTCTGGCTAAGAAGAGCACATCTGTAACGAGATGGTGACCATTCTTGATGTTCACATTGTTCCCACACTTGTGTGGTCTTGTCAGTTCCTCGCATTCAAGACTCAGAGTAGAAAGAGATGATGATCCCAGACAAGAGAACTCTGCGCAATCAGGAAGGAAGTCTAATCGCCAGCAGAACAGGAAGTCAAGCCAATGTTCATTTTCTCTCTAGAAACTTTACTTAGAAAGATAATCACGTTCTTTGAAAAGGGTAAGAATTTCATGATATGCTTTTCTGAGAAACGCACATGTGTTATTCTCAAATGAGAAGCCCTAGTTTGGGATATGTCAAAGTTCTGTTCACAGTTAGCACAGTGTTCATTTTCTCTCTAGAAGTTTTACTTTGTAAGATAATCACATTGTTTTGAAAGGGTAAGAATTTCATGAAATGCTTTTGTGACAAACGCACTTGTGTTACTCTCAAATGAGAAGCCCTAGTTTGGGATATGTCCAAGTATTGTCGACATTAGAGCAGTGGTCATTTTCTCTCTAGAAACTTTACATTGAAAGATAACCACGTTCTTTGAAAGGCTAAGAATTTCATGAAATGCTTTTATTTGAAACGCACATGTGATACTCTGAAAGGAGAAGTTGTTATTCGGGATATGTTAACTATTGTTAGAAGTTACCGCAGTGTTCATTTTCTGTGTTGAAGCATTATGTTGAAAGATAATCACGTTCATTTGAAAGGGTAAAAATTTCAAGAAATTCTTTTGTGAGAAACACACATATGTAACTCTGAAATGAGAAGCCCTAGTTTGGAATATGTTAAAGTTCTGTTCAAAGTTCGAGCAGTGTTCATTTTTTCACTAGAAGCTTTACTTTGAAAGATAATCACGTTCTTTGGAAAGGGTAAGAATTTCATGATATGCTTTTCTGAGAAACGCACCTGTGTTACTCTCAAATGAGAAGCCCTAGTTTGGGATACGTCCAAGTATTGTCGACATTAGAGCAGTGATCATTTTCACTCTAGAAGCTTTATTTTGAAAGATAATCCCATTCTTTTGAAACGGTAAGAATTTCATGAAAAGCTTTTTTGAGAAACGCACATGTGTTACTCTGAAATGAGTAGTTGTTATTCGGGATATGTTACACTATTGTTAGAAGTTAGTGCAGTGTTCATTTTCTATGTTGAAGCACTACATTGAAAGATAACCATGTTCATTTGAAAGGGTAAGAATTTCATGAAATACTTTTGTGAGAAACACACATGTGTTACTCTGAAATTAGAATCCACAGGTGGGAATATGTCTAAGTACTGTTCAAATTTAGAGCAGTGTTCATTTTCTGTTTAGAAGCTTTACATTGATCACGTTCTTTTGAAAGGGTAAGAATTTCATGATATGCTTTTGTGAAAAACGCCAATGTGTTACTCTGAAATGAGAAGCCCTAGTTTGGAATATGTCAAAGTTCTGTTCACAGTTAGAGCAGTGTTCATTATCTCTGTAGAAGATTTACTTTGTAAGATAATCACGTTCTTCGGATAGAATAAGAATTTCATGATATGCTATTGTGAGAAACGCACATGTGTTAATCTGAAATGAGAAGCCCTAGTTTTTAATATGTCAAAGTTCTGTTTGCACTTAGTGCAGTGTTCATTATCTGCTATAATCTTTACTTTGTAAGATAATCACGTTGTTTTGAAAGGGTAAGAATTTCATGAAATGATTTTGCGAGAAACGCACATGTGTTACTCTCAAATGAGAAGCACTAGTTTGGAATGTGTCCAAGTATTGTCGAAATTAGAGCAGTGTTCATTTTCTCTCTAGAAGCTTGACTTTGAAAGATAATCAAGTTCTTTTGAAAGGGTAGAAATTTCATGAAATGCTTTTATAAGAAATGCACATGTGTTACCCTGAAATGAGAAGTTGTTATTCGAGATATGTTACACTATTGTTAGAAGTTACCTCAGTGTTCATTTTCTGTGTTGAAGCATTACATTGAAAGATAATCACGTTCATTTGAAATGCTAAGGATTTCATGAAATACTTTTGTGACAAACACACGTGTTATTCTGAAATGAGAATCCAAAATTTGGAATATGTCCAAGCGCTGTTCAAAGTTAGAGCAGTGTTCATTTTCTCTCTAGAAGCTTTACATTGATCCCGTTCTTTCGAAGGGTAAAAATTTCATGTAATTTTTTTGTGAAAAACGCACATGTATTACTCTGAAATGAGAAGCCCTAGTTTGGAATATGTCAAAGTTCTGTTCACAGTTAGAGCACTGTTCCTTATATCTCTAGAAGCTTTACTTTTAAAGATAATCACGTTTTTTGAAAGCTTTACTTTCAAAGAAAATCACTTTTTTTGACAGGGTAATAATTTCATAAAAAACTTTTTTGAGAAGCGCACATGTGTTATTCTGAAATGAGAAGTTGTTATTCCGGATAAGTTACACTATTGTTTGAAGTTACCGCAGTGTTCATTTTTTTGTGTTGAGCATTACATTGAAAGATAATCACGTTATTTTGAAAGGGTAAGAATTTCATGAAATGCTTTTGTGAGAAACACACATGTGTTACTCTGAAAGGAGAATCCACAGTTTGGAATATGTGTAAGCGCTGTTCAAAGTTAGAGCAGTGTTCATTTTCTCTCTAGAAGCTTTACATTGATCCCGTTTTTTTGAAAAGGTAAAAATTTCATGAAATGATTTAGTGAAAAACGCACATGTGTTACTCTGAAATGAAAAGTTGTTATTCAGGATATGTTACACTATTGTTAGAAGTTACCGCAGTGTCCATTTTCTGTGTTGAAGCATTACATTGAAAGATAATCACGTTCTTTTGAAAGGGTAAGAATTTCATGAAATGTTTTTTTGAGAAAAGCACATGTGTTATTCTCAAATGAGAAGCCCTAGTTGGGATATGTCCAAGTATTTTTGACATTAGATCAGTGTTCATTTTCTCTCTAGAAGCTTTATTTGAATGATAATCACGTTCTTTTGAAAGGGTAAGAAATTCATGAAAAGCTTTTTTGAGAAAGGCACATGTGTTACTCTGAAATGAGAAGTTGTTATTTGGGATATGTTACACTATTGTTTGAAGTTACTGCAGTGTTCATTTTCTGTGTTTAAGCATTACATTGAAAGAGAATCATGTTCATTTGAAAGGATAAGAATTTCATGAAATACTTTTGTGAGAAACACACATGTGTTACTCTGAAATGAGAATCCACAGTTTATAATATGTCTAAGTGTTGTTCAAAGTTACAGCAGTGTTCATTTTCTGTCTAGAAGCTTTAATTTGAAAGATAATCACGTTTTTTTGAAAGGTTAAGAATTTCATGAAAAGCTTTTTTGAGAAACGCACATCTGTTACTCTGAAATGATAAGCCCTAGTTTGGAATATGTTAAAGTTCTGTTCACAGTTAGAGCAGTGTTCATTATCTCTCTGGAAGCTCTACTTTGTAAGATAATCAAGTTGTTTTGAAAGGGTAAGAATTTCATTCAATGCTTTTATGAGAAACGCACATGTGTTACTCTGAAATGAGAAGTTGTTATTCGGGATATGTTACACCATTGTTAGAAGTTACCGCAGTGTTCATTTTCTGTGTTGAAGCTTTACATTGAAAGATAATCATCTTCTTTCGAAAGGGTTGGAATTTCATGATATACTTTTCTGATAAACTCACATGTGTTACTCTCAAATGAGAAGCCCTAGTATGGAATATGTCAAAGTTCTGTTCACTGTTAGCACAGTGTTCATTTTCTCTCTAGAAGCTTTCCTTTGTAAGATAATCACGTTCTTTTGAAAGGGTAAGAATTTCATGATATGCTTTTGTGAGAAACGCACATGTGTTACTCTCAATGAGAAGCCCTATTTGGGATATGTCCAAGTATTGTTCGATGTTAGAGCAGTGTTCATTATCTCTCTAGAAGCTTTACTTTGTAAGATAATCTCAATCTTTTGAAAGGTTAAGAATTTCATGAAATGGTTTTGTTAGAAATGCACATGTGTTACTCTAAAATGAGAAGCCCTAGTTTGGAATATGTCAAAGTTCTGTTCAAAGTTAGAGCAGTGTTCATTTTCTCTCTAGAAGCTTTACTTTGAAAGATAATCACGTTCATTTGAAAGGGTAAGTATTTCATGATATGCTTTTGTGAGAAACGCACATGTGTTATTCTCAAATGAGAAGCCCTTTTTTGAGATATTTTCCAAGTATTGTCGACATTAGAGCAGTGTCCTTTTTCTCTCTAGAAACTTTGCTTTGAAAGATAATCACGTTCTTTTGAAAGAGTAAGAATTTCATGAAATGCTTTTGTGAGAAACGCATATGTGTTTCTCTGAAAGGAGAAGCCCTAGTTTGGAATAATTCAACATACTGTTCGACATTAGAGCAGTATTCATTTTCTCTCTAGAAGCTTTAATTTGAAAGATAATCACATTTTTTGAAAGGGTAAGAATTTCATGAAATGCTTTTGTGAGAAACGCACATGTGTTACTCTGAAATGAGAACCCCTAGTTTGGAATATGTCAAAGTTCTGTTCAAAGTTAGAGCAGCGTTCATTTTCTCTCTAGAAGCTTTACTTTGAAAGATAATCATGTTCATTTGAAAGGGTAAGTATTTCATGATATGCTTTTGTGAGAAACGCACATGTGTTATTCTCAAATAAGAAGCCCTTTTTTGAGATATTTTCCAAGTATTGTTCGACGTTAGAGCAGTGTTCATTAACCCTCTGGAATCTTTACTTTGAAAGATAATCACTAAGAAGTTCATGAAATGCTTTTGTGAGAAATGCACTTGTGTTACTCTGAAATGAGAAGTATTTATTCGGAATAAGTTACACTATTGATAGAACATAGCGCTGTTTTCATTTTCTCTGTAGAAGCTTTACATTGAAAGACAATCACGTTCATTTGAAAAGGTAAGAATTTCATGAAATACTTTTGTGAGTAAAACACATGTGTTACTCTGAAATAAGAATTCACAGTTTGGAATATGTCTAAGTACTGTTCAAAGTTAAAGCAGTGTTCATTTTCTCTTTAGAAGCTTTACATTGATCACGTTCTTTTGAAAGGGTAAGAATTTCCAGAAATGCTTTTGTGAAAAACGCAAATGTGTTACTCTGAAGTGAGAAGCCCTAGTTTGGAATATGTCAAAGTTCTGTTCAGCGATAGAGCAGTGTTCATTATCTCTCTGGAAGCTTTACTTTGTAAGATAATCACGTTCTTCGGTTAGAAAAGAGTTTCATGATAGGTTTTTGTGAGAAAAGCACATGTGTTACTCTGAAATGAGAAGCCGTAGTTTGGAATATGTCAAAGTTCTGTTCACAGAGCAGTGTTCATTATACCTCTAGAAGCTTTACTTTGTAAGATAATCACATTGTTTTGAAAGGGTAAGAATATCATGCAATGCTTTTATGAGAAACGCACATGTGTTACTCTGAAATGAGAAGTTGTTATTCGGGATATGTTACACTATTGATAGAATTTACCGCAGTGTTCATTTTCTATGTTGAAGCATTACATTGAAAGATAATCACGTTCATTTGAAAGGGTAAAAATTTCATGAAATGCTTTTGTGAGAAATGCACATGTGTTACTCTCAAATGAGAAGCCCTACTTTGGAATATTTCTAACTGCTGTTCAAAGTTAGAGCAGTGATCATTTTCTCTCTAGAACCTTTACTTTGAAGGATAATCACGTTCTTTTGCAAGGGTAAGAATTTCATGAAATACTTTTGTGCAAAAACACACATGTGTTATTCTGAAATGAGAATCCACAGTTTGAAATGTGTCTAAGTACTGTTCAAAGTTAAAGCAGTGTTCATTTTCTCTCAAGAAGCTTTACTTTGTAAGATAATCATGTTCTTCGGATAGGTTAAGAATTTCATGATATGCTTTTGTGAGAAACGCACATGTGTTACTCTCAAATGAGAAGCCCTAGTTTGGGATATGTCAAAGTTGTATTCTCATTAGCACAGTGTTCATTTTCTCTTTAGAAGCTTTACTTTGAAAGATAAAGACGTTCTTTGGAAAGGGTAAGAATTTCATGAAATGCTTTTGTGAGAAAAGCAAATGTGTTATTCTCAAATGAGAAGCCCTAGTTTGTGATATGTACAAGTATTGTCGACATTAGGTCAGTGTTCATTTTCTCTCTAGAAACTTTAATTTGAAAGATAATCATGTTCTTTTGAAAGGGTAAGAATTTCATGAAATACTTTTGTGAAAAACACACACGGGTTACTCTGAAATGAGAATCCACAGTTTGGAATGTGTCTAATTACTGTTCAAAGTTAGAGCAGTGTTCATTTTTGCTCTAGAAGCTTTACTTTAAAAGATAATCACATTCTTTTGAAAGGGCAAGAATTTCATGATATGCTTTTGTGAGAAACGCACATGTGTTACTCTGAAATGAGAAGCCCTATTTTGGAATATGTCAACGTACTGTTCGACATTAGAGCAGTGTTCATTTTCTCTCCAGAAGCTTTAATTTGAAAGATAATCACGTTCTTTTGAAAGGGTAACAATTTTATGATATGCTTTTGTAGAAACGCACATGTGTTATTCTCAAATGAGAAGTCAATTTGGAATATGTCAAAGTTCTGTTCACAGTTAGAGCAGTGTTCATTATCTCTCTAGAAGTTTTACGTTGTAAGATAATCACGTTCTTTTGAAAGGGTAAGAATTTCATGAAATGCTTTTATGAGAAACACACTTGTGTTACTCTCAAATGAGAAGCCCTAGTTTGGGATATGTCAAAGAATTGACGAATTACAGCAGTGTTCATTTTCTCTCTAGAAGCTTTACTTTGAAAGATAATAACGTTCTTTTGAAAGGGTAAGAATTTCATGAAAAGCTTTTTTGAGAAACGCACATGTGTTACTCTGAAAAGAGAAGTTGTTATTAGGGATATGTTATACTTTTGTTTGAAGTTATCGCAGTGTTCATTTTCTGTGTTGAAGCATTACATTGAAAGATAATCACGTTCATTTGAAGGGGTAAAAATTTCATAAAATGCTTTTGTGAAAAATGCACATGTGTTACTCTGAAATGAGAAGCCCTAGTTTGGAATATGTCAAAGTTCTGTTCAAAGTTAGAGCAGTGTTCATTTTCTCTCTAGAAAATATTCTTTGAAAGATAATCACGTTCGTTTGAAAGGGTAAGAATCTCATGATATGCTTTTGTGAGAAACGCACATGTGTTACTCTCAAATGAGAAGCCCTAGTTAGGGATATGTCCAAGTATTGTTCCACGTTAGAGCAGTGTTCATTATCACTCTAGAAGCTTAACTTTGAAAGATAATGACTAACAAGTTCATGAAATGATTTTTTGAGAAATGCACATGTGTTACTCTGAAATGAGAAGTTGTTATTCGGAATAACTTACAATATTGTCTGAATATAGCAGTGTTTTCATTTTCTCTGTAGAATCTTTAAATTGAAAGACAATCACGTTCTTTAGAAAGGGTAAGAATTTCATGAAATACTTTTGTAAGTAAAACACATATGTTAATCTGAAATGAGAATCCAAAGTTGGGAATATGTCTAAGTACTGTTCAAAGTTAGAGCAGTGTTCATTTTCTCTTTAGAAACTTTACATTGATCATGTTCATTAGAAAGGGTAAGAATTACACGAAATGCTTTTGTGAAAAACGCACATGTGTTACTCTCAAATGAGAAGCCCTAGTTTGGGATATGTCCAAGTATTGTCGACATTAGAGCAGTGTTCATTTTCTCTCTAGAAGCTTTACTTTGAAAAATAATCACGTTCTTTTGAAAGGGTAAGAATTTCATAAAATGCTTTTTTGAGAAATGCACATGTGTTACTCTGAAATAAAGAGTTGTTATTCAGGATATGTTACACTATTGTTAGAAGTTACCACAGTGTTCATTTTCTGTGTTGAAGCATTACATTGAAAGATAATCACATTCATTTGAAATGGTAAAAATTTCATGAAATGCTTTTGTGAGAAACGCACATGTGTTATTCTCAAATGAGAAGCCCTAGTTTGGGATATGTCCAAGTATTGTTCGAAGTTAGAGCAGTGTTCATTATCCCTATAGAAGTTTTACTTTGAAATAGTATCACTATGAAGTTCATGAAATGCTTTTGTGAGAAATACACACTTGTTACTCTGAAATGAGAAGTTGTTATTCGGAATAACTTACACTATTGTTAGAACTTAGGACTGTTTTCATTTTCTCTGTAGAAGCTTTACATTGAAAGACAATCAAGTTAATTGGAAAAGGTAAGAATTTCATGAAATTTGTTCGTGAGTAAAACACATGTGTTACTCTGAAATGAGAATTCACAGTTTGGAATATGTCTAATTACTGTTCAAAGTTACAGCAGTGTTCAATTTCTCTAGAAGCTTTACATTGATCACGTTCTTTTGAAAGGGTAATAATTTCATGAAATGATTCTGTGAAAACGCACATGTTTTACTCTGAAATGAGAAGTTGTTTTTCGGGATATGTTACACTATTGTTAGATGTTACCGCAGTGTAAATTTTCTATGTTGAAGCATTAAATTGAAAGATAATCATGTTCTTTTGAAAGGGTGAGAATGTCATGATATGCTTTTGTGAGAAACGCACATGTGTTACTCTCAAATGAGAAGCCCTAGTTTGGGATATGTGTAAGTATTGTTCGACGTTAGAGCAGTGTTCATTATCACTCTAGAGTCTTTTCTTTGAAAGATAATCACGTTCTTTTGAAAGGGTAAGAATTTCATGAAATACTTTTGTGAGAAATCACATGTGTTACTCTGAAATAAGAAGTTGTTATTCGGGATATGTTACAGTATTGTTAGAAGTTACCGCAATGTTCATTTTCTGTGTTGAAAGATTACATTGAAAGATAATCATGTTCATATAAAGAATAAGAATTTCATTAAATACTTTTGTGACAAACACACATGTGTTACTCTGAAATGAGAATCCACATTTGGGAATATGTCTAAGTACTGTTCAAAGTTAGAGCAGTGTTCATTTTCTCTAGTAGTTTACTTTGAACGATAATCACGTTCTTTTGAAAAGGTAAGAATTTCATGAAATGCTTTTGTGAGAAACACACATGTGTTACTCTGAAATGAGAAGTTGTTATGTGGAATATGTCACACAATTGTTAGAACTTAGCACTGTGTTCATTTTCTCTGTAGAAGCTTTACATTGAAAGCCAAACAAGTTCATTTGAAAACGTAAGTATTTCATGAAATACTTTTGTGAGTAAAACACATGTGTTACTCTGAAATGAGAATTCACAGTTTGGAATATGTCTAAGTACTGCTCAAAATTAGAGCAGTGTTCAATTTCTCTTTAGGCGCTTTACATTGATCATGTTCTTTTGAAAGGGTAAGAATTTCATGAAACGCTTTTGTGAAAAATGCACATGTTTTACTCTGAAATGAGAAGTTGTGATTCGGAATATGTTACACTGTTGTTAGAACTTAGCACTGTGTTCATTTTCTCTGTAGAAGCTTTACATTGAAACACAATCAAGCTAATTTGAAAAGGTAAGAATTTCATGAAATACGTTTGAGAGTAAAACACATGTGTTACTCTGAAATGAGAATTCACAGTTTGGCATATGTCTAAGTACTGTTCAAAGTTAGAGCAGTGTTCAATTTCTCTTTAGAAGCTTTACATTGATCACGTTCTTCTGAAGGGTAAGAATTTCATGAAATGATTTTGTGAGAAACGCACATGTGTTACTCTGAAATGAGAAGCCCTAGTTTGAAATATGTCAAAGTTCTGTTCACAGTTAGAGCAGTGTTCATTATCTCTGTAGAAGCTTTATTTTTTAAGATAATCATGTTCTTCGGATAGGGAAAGAATTTCACGATATTCTTTTGTGAGAAATGCACATGAGTTACTCTCAATTGAGAAGCCCTAGTTTGGGATATTTCTAAGTATTGTCGAATTAGAGCAGTGTTGTTTTTCTCTCTAGAAGATTTACTTTGAAAGATAATCACGTTTTTTTGTAAAGCATAAGAATTTCATGATATGCTATTCTGAGAAACCCACATGTATTACTCTCAAATGCGAAGCCGTAGTTTGAGATATTTCAAAGTTCTGTTCACAGTTAGAACAGTCTTCATTTTCTCTCTACAAGCTTTACTTTGAAAGATAATCACGTTATTTTGAAAGGGTAAGAATTTCATGAAATGCTTTTGTGAGAAACGCAAATGTGTTACTCTGAAATGAGAAGTTGTTTTTCGGGATATGTTACACTATTGTTAGATGTTACCGCAGTGTTCATTTTCTGTGTTGAAGCTACATTGAAAGATAATCACGTTCATTTGAAAGGGTAAAAATTTCATGTAATGCTTTTGTGAGAAACGCACATGTGTTACTCTGAAATGAGATGCACTAGTTTGGAATATGTCAAAGTTCTGTTCAAAGTTAGAGTAGGGTTCATTTTCTCTCTAGAAGCTTTATTTTGAAAGACAATCTCGTTCTTTGGAAAGGGTAAGTATTTCATGATATGCTTTTGTGAGAAACGCACATGTGTTACTCTCAAATGAGAAGCCCTAGTTTGGGATATGTACAAGTATTGTTCGATGTTAGAGCAGTGTTCATTATCCCTCTAGAATCTTTACTTTGAAAGATAATCATGTTCTTTTGAAAGGGTAAGAATTTCATGAAATGCTTTTATGAGAAACGCACATGTGTTACTCTGAAATAGGAAGTTGTTATTCAGACTATGTTACACTATTGTTAGAAGTTACCGCAGTGTTCATTTTCTGTGTTGAAAGATTACATTGAAAGATAATCACGTTAATTTGAAAGGGTAAAAATTTCATGAAATACTTTTGTGACAAACACAAATGTGTTACTCTGAAATGAGAATGGACAGTTGGGAATATGTCTAAGTACTGTTCAAAGTTAGAGCAGTGTTCATTTTCTCTAGAAGCTTTACTTTGAAAGATAATCAGGTTTTTTTGAAAGGATAAGAATTTCATGAAATGCTTTTGTGAGAAACGCACATGTGTTACTCTGAAATGAGAAGTTGTTATGCTGAATATGTTACACTATTGCTAGAACTTACCACTGTGTTCATTTTCTCTGTAGAAGCTTTACATTGAAAGACAATCAAGTTCATTAGAAAAGGTAAGAATTTCATGAAATACATTTGTGAGTAAAACACATGTGTTACTCTGAAATGAGAATTCACAGTTTGGCATATGTCTAAGTACTGTTCAAAGTTAGAGTAGTGTTCAATTTCTCTTTAGAAGCTTTACATTGATCACGTTTTTCTGAAAGGGTAAGAATTTCATGAAATGCTTTTGTGAAAAACGCACATGTGTTACTCTGAAATGAGAAGCCCTAGTTTGGAATATGTCAAGGATCTGTTAACAGTTAGAGCAGTGTTCATTTTCTCTCTAGAACCTTCATTTTGAAAGATAATCTCGTTCTTTGGAAAGGGTAAGAATTTCATGATATGCTATTCTGAGAAACGCACATGTGTTACTCTCAAGTAAGAAGCTGTAGTTTGAGATATGTCAAAGTTCTGTTCAGAGTTAGAGCAGTGTTCATTTTCTCTCTAGAAGCCTTACTTTGAAAGATAATCACGTTGTTTTGAAAGGGTAAGAATTTCATGAAATACTTTTGTGAGAAACGCACATGTGTTACTCTGAAATAAGAAGTTGTTATTCGGGATATGTTACACTATTGTTAGAAATTACCACAGTGTTCATTTTCTGTGTTGAAAGATTACATTGATAGAATATCACGTTCATTGAAAGGGTAAGAATTTCATGAAATAGTTTTGTGACAAACACACATGTGTTACTCTGAAATGGGAATCCACACTTGGGAATATGTCTAAGTAGTGTTCAAAGTTAGAGCAGTGTTCATTTTCTCTAGAATTTTACTTTGAAAGATAATCACGTTCTTTTGAAAGGGTAAGAATTTCATGAAATGCTTTTGTTTGAAACCCACATGTGTTTTTCTGAAATGATAAGTTGTTATTCGGGATATGTTACACTATTGTTAGAAATTACCGCAGTGTTCATTTTCAGTGTTGAACGATTACATTTAAAGAGAATCACGTTCATATGAAAGGGTAAGAGTTTCATGAAATACTTTTGTGACAAACACACATGTGTTACTCTGAAATGAGAATGCACAGTTGGGAATATGTCTAAGTGCTGTTCAAAGTTAGAGCAGTGTTCATTTTTTCTCTAGAATCTTTAATTTGAAAGAAAATCACGTACTTTGGAAAGGGTAAGAATTTCATGATATGCTATTCTGAGAAACGCACATGTATTACTCTGCAATGAGAAGCCCTAGCTTGGGATATGTCAAAGTTCTGTTCACAGTTAGAGCAGTGTTCATTTTCTCTCTAGAAGCTTTACTTTGAAAGATAATCACGTTGTTTTGAAAAGGTAAGAATTTCATGAAATGCTTTTGTGAGAAAAGCACATGTGTTACTCTGAAATGAGAAGTTGTTATTCAGAATAAGTTACACTATTGTTAGAACATAGCACTGTTTTCATTTTCTCTGTAGAAGCTTTACATTGAAAGACAATCACGTTCATTTGAAAAGGTAAGAATTTCATGAAATACTTTTGTGACCAAAACACATGTGTTACTCTGAAATGAGAATCCACAGTTTGGAATATGTCTCAGTACTGTTCAAAGTTAGAGCAGTATTCATTTTTTCTCTAGAACCTTTACTTTGAAAGATAATCACGTTCTTTGGAAAGGGTATGAATTTCATGATATGCTTTTGTGAAAACGCACATGTGTTACTCTCAGATGAGAAGCCCTAGTTTGGGATATGTCCAAGTATTGTTTGACATTAGAGCAGTGATCATTATCACTCTAGAAGATTTAATTTGTAAGATAATCACGTTGTTTTGAAAGGGTAAGAATTTCCTGAAATGCTTTTGTGAGATATGCACATGTGTTACTCTAAAATGAGAAGCCCTTGTTTGGGATATGTCCAAGTATTGTCGAATTAGGGCAGTTTTCATTTTCTCTCAAGAAGCTTGACTTTGAAATATAATCATGCTCTTTTGAAAGGGTAAGAGTTTCATGAAAAGCTTTTTTGAGAAACACATATGTGTGACTCTGAAATGAGAAGCCCTAGCTTGGGATATGTCAAAGTTCTGTTCACAGTTAGAGCAGTGTTCATTTTCTCTCTAGAAGCTTTACTTTGAAAGGTAATCACGTTGTTTGGAAAGGGTAAGAATTTCATGAAATGCTTTTGTGAGAAACGCACATATGTTACTCTGAAATGAGAAGTTGTTATTCTGGATATGTTACACTATTGTTAGAAGTTACCACAGTGTTCATTTTCGTTGTTGAAACATTACATTGAAAGATAATCACGTACATTTGTAAGGGTAAAAATTTCATGAAATGCTTTTGTGAAAAACGCACATGCGTTACTCTGAAATGAGATGCCCTAGTTTGGAATATGTCAAAGTTCTGTTCAAAGTTAGAGTAGCGTTCATTTTCTCTCTAGAAGCTTTACTTTGAAGGATAATCACGTTCTTTTGAAAGGGTAAGAATTTCATGAAATGCTTTTGTGAGAAACGCACACGTGTTACACTCAAATGAGAAGCCCGTGTTTGGGATATGTCCAAGTATTATTTGACGTTAGAGCAGTGTTCATTATCACTCTAGAAGCTTTACTTTGAAAGATAATCACATTCTTTTGAAAGTGTAAGAATTTCATGCAATGCTTTTGTGAAAAACGCACATGTGTTACTCTCAAATGAGATCCCTAGTTTCTAATATGTCAAAGTTCTGTTCACAGTTAGAGCAGTGTTCATTATCTCTAGAAGCTTTACTTTGAAAGACAATCACGTTCTTTTGAAAGGTTAAGAAATTTCATGAAATGCTTTTGTGAGAAACACACATGTGTTACTACAAAATGAGAATCCCACTTTTGAATATGTCAATGTACTGTTTGACATTAGAGTAGTGTTCATTTTCACTCTAGAAGCTTTTCTTTGAAAGATAATCACGTTCTTTTGAAAGGGTAAGAATTTATTGAAATGCTTTTGTGAGAAACGCACATGTGTTACTCTGCAATGAGAAGCCCTAGTTTGGAATATGTTAAAGTTCTGTTCACAGTTAGAGCAGTGTTCATTTTCTCTTTAGAAGCTTTACATTGAAAGATAACCACGTTCATTTGAAAAGGTAAGAATTTCCTGAAATACTTTTGTGAGTAAAACACATGTGTTACTCTGAAATGAGAATCCACATTTTGGAATATGTCAAATTACTGTTCAAAGTTATAGCAGTGTTCATTTTCTCTTTAGAAGCTTTACATTGATCACGTTCTTTAAAGGGTAAGAATTTCATGAAATGCTTTTGTGAATAACACACATGTGTTACTCAGACATGAGAAGCCCTAGATTGGAACATGTCAAAGTTCTGTTCACAGTTAGAGAAGTATTCATTATCTCCCTAGAAGCTTTACTTTGAAAGATAATCACGTTCTTTTGAAAGGGTAAGAATTTCATGAAATTCTATTGTGACAAACACACATGAGTTACTCTGAAATGAGAATCCACAGTTGCGAATATGTCTAAGTACTGTTCAAAGTTAGAGCAGGGTTCATATTTTCTTTAGAAGCTTTACATTCATCACGTTCTTTTGAAAGGGTAAGAATTTCATGAAATGCTTTTGTGACAAACACACATGTGTTACTCTGAAATGAGAATCCACATTTGCTAATATGTCTAAGTACTGTTCAAAGTTAGAGCAGTGTTGATTTTCTCTCTAGAAGCTTTATTTTGAAAGACAATCACGTTCTTTTGAAAGGTTAAGTATTTCATGAAATGCTTTTTTGAGAAATCCACATGTGTTATTCTCAAATGAGAAGACCTAGTTTGGGATATGTCCATGTATATTCGACATTAGAGCAGTGTTCATTTTCCCTCTAGAAGCTTTACTTGGAAAGACAGTCATGTTCTTTTGAAAGTTTAAGAAATTACATGAAATGCTTTTGTGAGAAACGCACATGTGTTACTCCAAAATGAGAAGCCGTCTTTAAAATATGTCAACGTACTGTTCGACATTATAGCAATGCTCATTTTCTCTCTAGAAGCTTTACTTTGAAAGATAATCACGTTCTTTTGAAAGCTTATGAATTTATGAAATGCTTTTAGGTGAAACGCACATGTGTTACTCTGCAAGGAGAAGCCCTAGTTTGGAATATGTTAAAGTTCTGTTCACAGTTAGAGCAGTATTCATTATCTCTCTAGAAGCTTTACTTTGTAAAATAATCATGTTCTTTTGAAAGGGTAAGAATTTCCTGAAATGCATTTGTGAGAAACGCACATGTGTTACTCTGAAATCAGAAGTGGTTATTCGGGATATGTTACACTATTTTTAGAAGTTACCGCAGTGTTCATTTTCTGTGTTGAAGCATTACATTGATGGATAATCACGTTCATTTGAAAGGGTAAAAATTTCATGAAATGCTTTTGTGAGAAACGCACATGTGTTACTCTGAAATGAGAAGCCCTAGTTTGGAATATGTCAAAGTTCTGTTCAAAGTTAGAGCAGTGTTCATTTTCTCTCTAGAAGCTTTACTTAGAAAGATAATCACGTTCTTTGGAAATGGTAAGAATTTCATGATATGCTTTTCTGAGTAACTCACATGTGTTACTCTCAAATTAGAAGCCCTAGTTTGGGATATGTCAAAGTTCTGTTCACAGTTAGCACAGTGTTCCTTTTCTCTCTAGAAGCTTTACTTTGTAAGATAATCACGTTCTTTTGAAAGGGTAAGAATTTCATGAAATTTTTTGTGAGAAACGCACATGTGTAACTCTTAATGAGAAGCCCTAGTTTTTGATGTGTCCAAGTATTGTCGACATTAGAGCACTGTTCATTTTCTCTCTAGATTCTTTATTTTGAAAAATAATCACGTTCTTTTGAAAGGGTAAGAATTTCATGAAAAGCTTTTTTGTGAAACGCACATGTGTTACTCTCAAATGAGAAGTTGTTATTCGGGATATGTTACACTATTGTTACAAGTAACCGCAGTGTTCATTTTCTCTGTTGAAGCATTACTTTGAAAGATAATCACGTTCTTTTGAAAGGGTAAAAATTTCATGAAATGCTTTTGTGAGAAACGCACATGTGTTACTCTGAAATGAGAAGCCCTAGTTTGGAATATGTCAAAGTTCTTTTCAAAGTCAGAGCAGTGTTCATTTTCTCTTTAGAAGCTTTACTTAGAAAGATAATCACGTTCTTTGGAAAGGGTAAGAATTTCATGATATGCTTTTATGAGAAACACACATGTGTTACTCTCAAATGAGAAGCCCTAGTTTGGGATATGTCAAAGTTCTGTTCACAGTTAGCACAGTGTTCATTTTCTCTAGAAGCCTTACTTTGTAAGATAATCACGTTCTTTTGAAAGGGTAAGAATTTCATGAATAGCTTTTGTGAGAACTGCACATGTGTTACTCTCAAATGAGAAGCCCTAGTTTTTGATGTGTCCAAGTATGTCGACATTAGAGCACTGTTCATTTTCTCTTTAGAAACTTTATTTTGAAAGATAATCACGTTCTTTTGAAAGGGTAAGTATTTCATGAAAAGCTTTTTTGAGAAACGCACATGTGTTACTCTGAAATGAGAAGTTGTTATTCGGGATATGTTACACTATTGTTACAAGTTACCACAGTGTTCATTTTCTGTGTTGAAGCATTACATTGAAAGATAATCACGTTCATTTGAAAGGGTAAGAATTTTATGAAATACTTTTGTGAGTAAAACACATGTGTTACTCTGAAATGAGAATCCACAGTTTATAATATGTCTAAGTACTGTTCAAAGTCAGAGCAGTGTTCATTTTCTCTTTAGAAACTTTACATTGATCAAGTTCTGTTGAAATGGTAAGAATTTCATGAAATGCTTTTGTGAAAAACGCACATGTGTTACTCTCAAATGAGAAGCCCTATTTTGGGATATATCCATGTATAGTTGACATTAGAGCAGTGTTCATTTTCTTTCTAGAAGCTTTAAGTTGAAAGATAATCATGTTCTTTTGAAAAGTTAAGAATTTCATGAAATGCGTTTGTGAGAAATGCACGTTTGTTACTCTGAAAAGAGGAACTCTAGTTGGAATATATCAAAGTTCTGTTCAAAGTTAGAGCAGCATTCATTTTCTCTCTAGAAGCTTTATTTAGTAAGATAATCATGTGCGTTTGAAAGAGTAATTATTTCATGATATGCTTTTGTGAGAAATGCACATGAGTTCATCTCAAATGAGAATCCCTAGTTTGGGATATGTCCAAGTATTGTTCGATTTTAGAGCAGTGTTCATTATCCCTCTAGAATCTTTAATTGAAAGATAATCACTAAGAAGTTCAGGAAATGCTTTTGTGAGAAGTGCACATGTGTTACTCTGAAATGAGAAGGTGTTATTTGGGATATGTTACACTGTTTTTGAAGTTACCACAGTGTTCATTTTCTGTGTTGAAGCATTACATTGGAAGATAATCACGTTCATTTGAAAAGGTAAGGATTTCATGAAATACTTTTGTGAGTAAAACACGTGTTACTCTGAAATGAGAATCCACAGTTTGGAATATGTCTAAGTACTGTTCAAAGTTAGAGCAGTGTTCATTTTCTCTTTAGAAGCTTTACATTGATCACGTTCTTTTGAAAGGGTAAGAATTTCATGAAATGCTCTTGTGAAAAACGCACATGTGTTACTCTGAAATGAGAAGCCCTAGTTTGGAATATGTCAAAGTTCTGTTCACAGTTAGAGCAGTGTTCATTACCTCTCTAGAAGCTTTACTATGTAAGATAATCATGTTCTTTTGAAAGGTTAAGAAATTCATGAAATGCTTTTGTGAGAAACTCACATGTGTTACTCCAACATGAGAAGCCAATGTTTGGGATATATCACTATACTTTTCGACGTTAGTGCAGTGTTCATTTTCTCTCTAGAAGCTTTAATTTGGAAGATAATCATGTTCTTTTGAAGGGTAAAAATTTCATGAAATGCTTTTGTGAAAAACGCACATGTGTTACTCTGAAATAAGAAGCCCTAATTTGGAATATGTCAAAGTTCTGTTCACAGGTAGAATAGTGTTAATTGTCTCTCTAGAAGCTTTAATTTGTAAGATAATCAAGTTCTTCGTAAAGGGTACAAATTTCATGAAATGGTTTTGTGAGAAGCACACATGTGTTACTCTCAAATGAGAAGCCCTAGTTGGGATATGTCCAAGTATTTTCGACATTAGAGCTGTGTTCAATATCTCTCTAGAATCTTTAATTTGTAAGATAATCACATACTTCGGAAAGGGTACGAATTTCATGATAGGCTATTGTGAGAAACGCACATGTGTTACTCTGAAATGAGAAGCCCTAATTTGGAATATGTCAAATTTCTGTTCACAGTTAGAATAGTGTTCATTATGTCTCTATAAGCTTTACTTTGTAAGATAATCACGTTGTTTTGAAAGGGTAAATATTTCATGAAATGCTTTTATGAGAAACGCACATGTTTTACTCTGAAATGAGAAGTTGTTATTCAGGATATGTTACACTAATTTTAGAAGTTACCACAGTGTTCATTTTCTGCGTTGAAGCATTACATTGAAAGATAATCAAGTTCATTTGAAAGGGTAAAAATTTCATGAAATGCTTTTGTGAGAAACACACATGTGTCACTCTGAAATGAGAAGCCCTAGTTTGGAATATGTCAAAGTTCTGTTCAAAGTTATAGCAGTGCTCATTTTCTCTCTAGAAGCATTACATTGAAAGGTAATCACGTTTATTTGAAAGGGTAAAATTTCATGAAATGCTTTTGTGAGAAACACACATGTGTCACTCTGAAATGAGAAGCCCTAGTTTGGAATATGTTAAAGTTCTGTTCACAGTTAGAGCAGTGTTCATTTTCCCTCCAGAAGCTTTACTTTGAAAGATAATCACGTTCTTTCGAAGGGTAAGAATTTCATAAAATGCTTTTGTTAGAAGCGCACATGTGTTACTCTGAAATGAGAAGCACTAGTTTGGAATATGTCAGAGTTCTGTTCACAGTTAGAGCAGTGTTCATTATCTCTCTAGAAGCTTTACTTTGTAAGATGATTACGTTCTTCGTATAGGGTACGAATTTCATGGTTGGCTTTTGTGAATAACACACATATGTCACTCCGAAATGAGAAGCCCTAATTTGGAATATGTGAAAGTTCTGTTCTCAGTTAGAGCAGTGTTCATTATCTCTCTAGAAGCTTTACTTTGTAAGATAATCACGTTGTTTTGAAAGGGTAAGAATTTCATGAAATGCTTTTGTGAGAAACGCACATGTGTTACTCTGTAATGGGAAGTTGTTATTCGGGATATGTTACACTATTTTTAGAAGTTACCGCAGTGTTATTTTTGTGTTGAAGCATTACATTGAAAGATAATCACGTTCATTTGAAAGGGTAAAAATTTAATGTATTGCTTTTGTGAGAAACGCATATGTGTTCCTCTGAAATGAGAAGCCCTAGTTTGGAATATGTCAAATTTCTGTTCAAAGTTAGAGCAGTGTTCATTTTCTCTCTAGATGCATTACTTAGAAAGATAATCACGTTCTCTGGAAAGAGTAAGAAATTAATGATATGCTTTTTGAGAAACTCACATGTGTTATTCTCAAATGAGTAGCCCTAGTTTGGGATATGTCAAAGTTCTGTTCACAGTTAGCACAGTGTTCATTTTCTCTCTAGAAGCTTTACTTTGTAAGATAATCACATTCTTTTGAAAGGGTAAGAATTTCATGAAAATCTTTTGTGAGAAACGCACATGTGTTACTCTCAAATGAGATGCCCTAGTTTGTGATATGTCCAAGTATTGTCGACATTAGAGCACTGTTCATTTTCTCTAGATTTTATTTTGAAAGATAATCACGTTCTTTTGAAAGGGTAAGAATTTCATGAAATGCTTTAGTTAGAAACGCACATTTGTTACTCTGAAATGAGAAGCCCTAGTTTGGAATATGTCAAAGTTGTGTTGAAAGTTAGAGCAGCGTTCATTTTCTCTCTTAAAGCTTTACTTTGAAAGATAATCATGTGTGTTTGAAAGGGTAAGAATTTCATGAAATGCTTTTGTGAGAAACGCACATGTGTTACTCTAAAATGAGAAGTTGTTATTCGGGATATGTTACACTATTTTTAGAAGTTACCGCAGTGTTCATTTTTTGTGTTGAAGCATTACATTGAAAGATAATCACGTTCTTTTGAAAGGGTAAGTATTTCATGGAAAGCTTTTTTGAGAAACGCACATGTTTTACTCTCAAATTAGAAGCACTTTTTTGGTATATGTCCAAGTATTGTCGAATTAGAGCAGTGTTCATTTTCTCTCTAGAAGCTCTACTTTGAAAGATAATCACGTTCTTTTGAAAGGGTAAGAATTTCATGAAAAGCTTTTTTGAGAAACGCACATGTGTTACTCTATAATGAGAAGTTGTTATTCGGGATATGTCACACTATGGTTACAAGTTACCACAGTGTTCAATTTCTGTGTTGAAGCATTACATTGAAAGATAATCACGTTCATTTGAATGGGTAAGAATTTCATGAAATACTTTTGTGAGTAAAACACATGTGTTACTCTGAAATGAGAATCCACAGTTTGGAATATGTCTAAGTACTCTTCAAAGTCAGAGCAGTGTTCATTTTCTCTTTAGAAGCTTTAGATTGATCACATTCTGTAGAAAGGGTAACAATTTCATGTAATGCTTTTGTGAAAAACGCACATGTGTTACTCTGAAATGAGAAGCACTAGTTTGGAATATGTCAAAGTTCTGTTCACAGTTAGAGCAGTGTTCATTATCTCTCTAGAAGATTTACTTGGTAAGATAATCACATTCTTTTGAAAGGTTAAGAATTTCATGAAATGCTTTTGTGAGAAACCCACATGTGTTACTCTCAAATGAGAAGCCCGAGTTTGGGATATATTCATGTATTGTAGACATTAGAGCAGTGTTCATTTTCTCTCTAGAAGCTTTAATTTGAAAGACAATCACGTTCCTTTGAAAGGTTAAGAAACCTCATGAAATGCTTTTGTGAGAAACGCTCATGTGTTACTCCAAAATGAGAAGCCACAGTTTGCGATATATCAACGTACTTTTCAACGTTAGTGCAGTGTTCACTTTCTCTCTAAAAGCTTTAATTTGGAAGATAATCATGTTCTTTTGAAGGGTAATAATTTCATGAAATGCTTTTGTGAGAAACACACATGTGTTACTGTGAAAGTAGAAGCCACATTTCGGAGTATGTCTAAGTACTGTTCAAAGTTAGAGCAGTTTTCATTTTCTCTGTAGAAGCTTTACATTGAAAGACAATCCCATCCTTTTAAATGGTAAGAATTTCATGAAATAGTTTTGTGAGTAAAACACATGTGTTACTCTGAAATGGGAATCCACAGTTTGGAATATGTCTAAGTACTGTTCAAAGTTAGAGCAGTATTCATTTTCTCTTTAGAAGCTTTACATTGATTACGTTCTTTTGAAAGGTTAAGAATTTCATGAAATGCTTTTGTGAGAAACGCACATGTGTTACTCTGAAATGAGAAGCCCTAATTTGGAATATGTCAAAGTCCTGTTAACAGTTTGAGCAGTGTTCATTATCTCTCTAGAAGCTTTACTTTGTAAGATAATCACGTTGTTTTGAAAGGGTAAGAATTACAAGAAATGCTTTTATGAGAAACGCACATGTGTTACTCTGAAATGGGAAGTTGTTATTCGGGATATGTTACACTATTTTTAGAAGATACCGCAGTGTTCATTTTCTGTGTTGAAGCATTACATTGAAAGATAATCACGTTCATTTGAAAGGGTAAACATTTCATGAAATGCTTTTGTGAGAAACGCACATGTGTTACTCTGAAATGAGAAGCCCTAGTTTGGAATATGTCAAAGTTCTGTTCAAAGTTATAGAAGTGTTCATTTTCTCTCTAGAAGCTTTACTTAGAAAGATAATCGCGTTCTTTGGAAAGGTTAAGAATTTCATGATATGCTTTTCTGAGAAACTCACATGTGTTACTCTCAAATGAGAAGCCCTAGTGTGGGATATGTCAATGTTCTGTTCACAGTTAGCACAGTGTTCATTTTCTCTCTAGAAGCTTTACTTTGTAAGATAATCACGTTCATTTGATAGGGTAAGTATTTCATGAAAAGCTTTTGTGAGAAACGCACATGTGTTACTCTGAAATGAGAAGTTGTTATTCGGGATATGTTACACTATTTTTAGAATTTACCGCAGTGTTATTTTTGTGTTGAAGCATTACATTGAAAGATAATCACGTTCATTTGAAAGGGTAAAAATTTCATGAATTGCTTTTGTGAGAAACACATATGTGTTCCTCTGAAATGAGAAGCCCTAGTTTGGAATATGTCAAATTTCTGTTCAAAGTTAGAGCAGTGTTCATTTTCTCTCTAGAAGCTTTACTTAGAAAGATAATCACGTTCTTTTGAAAGGGTAAGAATTTCAAGAAAAGCTTTTTTTTGAAATGCACATGTGTTACTCTAAAATGAGAAGTTGTTATTCGGGATATGTTACAGTATTGTTAAAAGTTAACGCAGTGTTCATTTTCTGTGTTGAAGCTTTACATTGAAAGATAACCACGTTCATTTGAAAGGGTAAGAATTTCATGAAATGCTTTTGTGAAAAACGCACATGTGTTACTCTGAAATGAGAAGCCCTAATTTGGAATATGTCAAAGTTCTCTTCAAAGTTAGAGCAGTGTTCATTTTCTCTCTAGAAGCTTTACTTTGTAAGATAATCACCTTCTTTTGAAAGGTTAAGAATTTTATGAAATGCTTTTGTGAGATACCCACATGTGTTACTGTCAAATGTGAAGCCTTAGTTTGGGATATGTCCATGTATTGTTGACATTAGAGCAGTGTTTATTTTCTCTCTAGAAGCTTTACTTTGAAAGACAAGCACGTTCTTTAGAAAGGTTAAGAAATTTCATGAAATGCTTTTGTGAGAAACGAATATGTGTTACTCCAAAATGAGAAGCCACAGTTTGGGATATATCAACGTACTTTTCGACGTAGGTTCAGGGTTCACTTTCTCTCTAGAAGCTTTAATTTGGAAGATAATCATGTTCTTTTGAAGTGTAATAGTTTCATTAAATGCTTTTGTGAGAAACACACATGTGTTATTGTCAAATGAGAAGCCACAGTTTGGATTACGTCTAAGTACTGTTCAAAGTTAGAGTAGTTTTCATTTTCTCTGTCGAAGCTTTACATTGAAAGACAATCAGGTTTTTTTGAAAAGTTAAGAATTTCATGAAATACTTTTGTGAGTAAAACACATGTGTTACTCTGAAATGAGAATCAACAGTTTGGAATATGTCTAAGTACTGTTCAAAGTTAGAGCAGTATTAATTTTCTCTTTGGAAGCTTTACATTGATCACATTCTTTTGAAAGGGTAAGAATTTCATGAAATGCTTTTGTGAAAAATGCACATGTGTTACTCTGAAATGAGAAGCGCTAGTTTGGAATATGTCAAAGTTCTGTTCACAGTTAGAGCCGTGGTCATTTTCTCTCTAGAAGCTTTACTTTGAAAGATAATCATGTTCTTTTGAAATGGTAAGAATTTTATGAAATGCTTTTTTGAGAAACACACATATGATACTCTGAAATAGGAAGCCCTAGTTTGGAATGTGTCAACGTACTGTTCGACCTTAGAGCAGTGTTAACTTTCTCTCTAGAAGCTTTAAGTTGAAAGATAATCACGTTCTTTTGAAAGGGTAAGAATTTCATGAAATGCTTTTGTGAGTAACACATGTTTGTTACTCTGAAATGAGAAACTCTAGTTGGAATATGTCAAAGTACTGTTCAAAGATAGAGCAGCGTTCATTTTCTCTCTAGAAGCTATACTTTGTAAGATAAACATGTGCGTTTGAAAGGGTAAGTATTTCATGATATGCTTTTGTGAGAAACGCACATGTGTTACTGTCAAATGAGAAGCCTTAGTTTGGGATATGTCCATGTATTGTTGATATTAGAGCAGTGTTTATTTTCTCTCTAGAAGCTTTACTTTGAAAGACAAGCACGTTCTTTAGAAAGGTTAAGAAATTTCATGAAATGCTTTTGTGAGAAACGAACATGTGTTACTCCAAAATGAGAAGCCACAGTTTGGGATATATCAACGTACTTTTCGACGTAGGTTCAGGGTTCACTTTCTCTCTAGAAGCTTTAATTTGGAAGATAATCATGTTCTTTTGAAGGGTAATAATTTCATTAAATGCTTTTGTGAGAAACACACATGTGTTACTGTGAAATGAGAAGCCACATTTTGGATTACGTCTAAGTACTGTTCAAAGTTAGAGCAGTTTTCATTTTCTCTGTCGAAGCTTTACATTGAAAGACAATCAGGTTTTTTTGAAAAGTTAACAATTTCATGAAATACTTTTGTGAGTAAAACACATGTGTTACTCTGAAATGAGAATCAACAGTTTGCAATATGTCTAAGTACTCTTCAAAGTTAGAGCAGTATTAATTTTCTCTTTGGAAGCTTTACATTGATCACATTCTTTTGAAAGGGTAAGAATTTCATGAAATGCTTTTGTGAAAAATGCACATGTGTTACTCTGAAATGAGAAGCGCTAGTTTGGAATATGTCAAAGTTCTGTTCACAGTTAGAGCCGTGGTCATTTTCTCTCTAGAAGCTTTAATTTGAAAGATAATCATGTTCTTTTGAAATGGTAAGAATTTTATGAAATGCTTTTATGAGAAACACACATATGTTACTCTGAAATAGGAAGCCCTAGTTTGGAATATGTCAACGTACTGTTCGACCTTAGAGCAGTGTTAACTTTCTCTCTAGAAGCTTTAAGTTGAAAGATAATCACGTTCTTTTGAAAGGGTAAGAATTTCATGAAATGCTTTTGTGAGTAACACATGTTTGTTACTCTGAAATGAGAAACTCTAGTTGGAATATGTCAAAGTACTGTTCAAAGATAGAGCAGCGTTCATTTTCTCTCTAGAAGCTATACTTTGTAAGATAATCACGTGCGTTTGAAAGGGTAAGTATTTCATGATATGCTTTTGTGAGAAACGCACATGAGTTACTCTCAAATGTGAAGCCCTAGTTTGGGATATGTCCAAGTATTGTTCGACTTTAGAGCAGTGTTCATTATCCCTCTAGAATCTTTACTTTGAAAGATAATCACTAAGAAGTTCATGAAATGCTTTTGTGAGAAACGCACATGTGGTACTCTGAATTGAGAAGTTGTTATTTGGGATATGTTACACTATTTTTGAAGTTACCGCAGTGTTCATTTTCTGTGTTGAAGCATTACATTGGAAGATAATAACGTTCATTTGAAAAGGTAAGAATTTCATGAAATACTTTTGTGAGTAAAACACATGTGTTACTCTGAAATGAGAATCCACAGTTTCGAATATGTCTAAGTACTGTTCAAAGTTAGAGCATTATTCATTTTCTCTTTAGAAGCTTTACATTGATCTTGTTCTTTTGAAAGGTAAGAATTTCATGAAATGCTTTTGTGAAAAACGGACATGTGTTACTCTGAAATGAAAAGCCATGGTTTGTAATATGTCAAACTTCTGTTCACAGTTAGAGCAGTGTTCATTATCTCTTCAGAAGCTTTACTTTGAAAGATAATCACTAAGAAGTTCATGAAATGCTTTTGTGAGAAACGCACATGTGGTACTCTGAATTGAGAAGTTGTTATTTGGGATATGTTACACTATTTTTAGAAGATACCGCAGTGTTCATTTTCTGTGTTGAAGCATTACATTGATGGATAATCACGTTCATTTGAAAGGGTAAAAATTTCATGAAATGCTTTTGTGAGAAACGCACATGTGTTACTCTGAAATGAGAAGCCCTAGTTTGGAATATGTCAAAGTTCTGTTCAAAGTTAGAGCAGTGTTCATTTTCTCTCTAGAAGTTTTACTTAGAAAGATAATCACGTTCTTTGGAAATGGTAAGAATTTCATGATATGCTTTTCTGAGTAACTCACATGTGTTACTCTCAAATTAGAAGCCCTAGTTTGGGATATGTCAAAGTTCTGTTCACAGTTAGCACAGTGTTCCTTTTCTCTCTATAAGCTTTACTTTGTAAGATAATCACGTTCTTTTGAAAGGGTAAGAATTTCATGAAAATTTTTGTGAGAAATGCACATGTATAACTATTAATGAGAAGCCCTAGTTTTTGATGTGTCCAAGTACTGTCGACATTAGAGCACTGTTCATTTTCTCTCTAGATTCTTTATTTTGAAAAATAATCACGTTCTTTTGAAAGGGTAAGAATTTCATGAAAAGCTTTTTTGTGAAACGCACATGTGTTACTCTCAAATGAGAAGTTGTTATTCGGGATATGTTACACTATTGTTACAAGTAACCACAGTGTTCATTTTCTGTGTTGAAGCATTACTTTGAAAGATAATCACGTTCATTTGAAAGGGTAAAAATTTCATGAAATGCTTTTGTGAGAAACGCACATGTGTTACTCTGAAATGAGAAGCCCTAGTTTGGAATATGTCAAAGTTCTGTTCAAAGTCAGAGCAGTGTTCATTTTCTCTTTAGAAGCTTTACTTAGAAAGATAATCATGTTCTTTGGAAAGGATAAGAATTTCATGATATGCTTTTATGAGAAACACACATGTGTTACTCTCAAATGAGAAGCCCTAGTTTGGGATATGTCAAAGTTCTAATCACAGTTAGCACAGTGTTCATTTTCTCTCTAGAAGCTTTACATTGTAAGATGATCACGTTCATTTGATAGGGTAAGAATTTCATGAAAAGCTTTTGTGAGAAACGCACATGTGTTACTCTCTAATGATAAGCCCTAGTTTTTGATGTGTATAAGTATTATCGACATTACAGCACTGTTCATTTTCTCTCTGGAAACTTTATTAAGACAGATAATCACGTTCTTTTGATAGGGTAAGAATTTCATGAAATACTTTTGTGAGTAAAACACATGTGTTACTCTGAAATTAGAATGCACAATTTGGAATATGTATAAGTACTGTTCAAAGTTAGAGCAGTATTCCTTTTCTCTTTAGAAGCTTTACATTGATCACGTTCTTTTGAAAGGTTAAGAATTTCATGAAATGCTTTTGTGAAAAACGCACATGTGTTACTCTGAAATGAGAAGCCCTAGTTTGGAATATGTTAAAGTTCTGTTCACAGTTAGAGCAGTGTTCATTATCTCTCTAGAAGCTTTACTTTTTAAGATAATCATCTTCTTTTTAAAGGGTAAGAATTTCCTGAAATGCTTTTATGAGAAACTCACATGTGTTACTCTGAAATGAGAAGTTGTTATTCGGGATATGTTACACTATTGTTAGAAGTTACCGCAGTGTTCATTTTCTGTGTTGAACCATTACATTGAAAGATAATCACGTTCATTTGAAAGGGTAAAAATTTCATGAAATACTTTTGTGAGTAAAACACATGTGTTAGTCTTAAATGAGAATTCACAGTTTGGAATATGTGTAGGTACTGTTCAAAGGTAGAGCAGTGTTCATTTTCTCTTTTGAAGCTTTACATTGGTCACGTTCTTTTGAAAGGGTAAGAATTTCATGAAATGCTTTTATAAGAAACACAGGTGTGTTACTCTGAAATGAGAAGTTGTTATTCGGGATAGATTACACTATTGTTAGAAGTTACCACAGTGTTCATTTTCTGTGTTGAAGCATTACATTGAAGATAATCACGTTCATTTGAAAGGGTAAGAATTTCATGAAATGCTTTTGTGAGTAAAACACATGTGTTACTCTGAAATGATAATCCACAGTTTGTAATATGTCTAAGTACTGTTCAAAGTTACAGCAGTATTCATTTTCTCTTTAGCAGCTTTACACTGATCACGTTCTTTTGAAAGGGTAAGAATTTCATGAAATATTTTTGTGAAAAATGCACATGTGTTTCTCTGAAATGAGAAGCCCTAGTTTGGAATATGTCAAAGTTCTGTTCACAGTTAGAGCAGTGTTCATTATCTCTCTAGAAGCTTTACTTTGTAAGATAATCACGTTCTTCGGATAGGGTAAGAATTTCATGAAATGCTTTTGTGAGAAACGCACATGTGTTACTCTGAAATGAGATCCCTAATTTGGTATATGTCAAAGTTCTGCTCACAGTTAGAGCAGTGTTCATTATCTCTCTAGAAGGTTTACTTTGTAAGATAACCACGTTGTTTTGAATGGGTAAGAATTTCATGAAATGCTTTTATGAGTAATGCACATGTGTTAATCTGAAACGAGAAGTTGTTATTCGGGTTATGTTACAGTATTTTTAGAAGTTACCACAGTGTTCATATTCTGTGTTGAAGCATTACATTGAAAGATAATCACGTTCATTTGAAAGTGTAAGTATTTCATGATATGCTTTTGTGAGAAACGCACATGTGTTACTCTCAAATGAGGAGCCCTAGTTTGGGATATGTCCAAGTATTGTTCGACGTTAGAGCAGTGCTCATTATGCCTCTAGAATCTTTATTTTGAAAGAAATGTCGACATTAGAGCAGTGTTCATTTTCCCTCTAGAAGGTTTACTTTGATATATAATCACGTTCTTTTTTTTTTATTGGGAAAAAAAAATATTTCTGCCTCCTCCCCGCCTCCCATTTCCCTCCCACTCCTCCCTCTCCTCCTTCCCTCCCCCCATTTCTCCCCCTCCCTCTCCAGCCTGAAGAGCAGTCAGGGTTCCCTGCCCTGTGGAAAGTCCAAAGTCCTCCCCCCTCATCCTGGTCTAGGAAGGTGAACATCCAAACTGGGTAGGCTCCCACAAAGCCAGAACATGAAGCAGGATCAAAACCCGGTGCCATGGTCATTGGCTTCTCAGCAGCCCTCATTGTCCACCCAATTTAGAGTTTCCGGTTTTTCCCATGCTTTTTCAGTCACAGTCCAGCTGGCCTTGGTGAGCTCCCAAAGAATCAGCCCCACTGTCTCCACGGGTGGGCGCACCCCTTGTGGTCCTGACTTCTTTGCTCAAATTCTCTCTCCTTCTGCTCCTCATTGGGACATTGGGAGCTCAGTCCAGTGCTCCAGTGTGGGTCTCTGTCTCTATCTCCATCCATCGTCAGATGAATTTTCTATGCTGATATGCAAGATATTCATCAGTATGGCTATAGGGTAGGGTCATTTCAGGTTCCCTGTCCTTAGCTGCCCCAGGAACTAACTGGGGACATCGCCCTGGGCACCTGGGAGCCCCTCTAGATCCAAGTCTCTTGCCAACCCTAAGATGGCTCCCTTAATAAAGATGTGTGCTTCCCTGCTCCCCTGACCAACATTCATTTATAGCAATCATCCCGTTTCCCCAAGTTCCCCCCACCCTCCCCTTCTCACATTTCTCTCCCCTTCTCCCCTTATCCCCCCTCCCACCACACCCCCAAGATCCCATTTATTTGTCCGGCAGTCTAGTCTAATTCCCATATCAAGGAGGATAGCTATATGTTTTTCTTTGGGTTCAGCTTCTTATTTAGTTTCTTTAGGATATCGTATTATAGACTCACTGACCGTTATTTATCTCTAGAAACCAATTATGAGTGAGTACATCCCATGTTCATCCTTTTGGGTCTGGGTTACCTCGCTCAGGATAGTGTTTTATATTTCCATCCATTTGCATGCAAAATTCATGAAGTCATTGTTTTTTACCGCTGAGTAGTATTCTAATGTGTATATATTCCACACTTTCTTCATTTGAAAGGGTAATAATTTCATGAAATGCTTTTGTGAGAAACGCACATGGGTTACTCTGAAATGTGAAGCCCTAGTTTGGAATATGTCAACGTACTGTTCGACATTAGAGCAGTGTTCATTTTCTCTCTAGAAGCTTTATATTGAAAGATAATCACATTCGTTTGAAAGGGTAAGTATTTCATGATATGCTTTTGTGAGAAATGCACATGTGTTACTCTGAAATGAGAAGCCATAGTTTGGAATATGTCAACGTACTGTTCGACGTTAGAGCAGTGTTCATTATCCCTCTAGAAGCTTTACTTTGAAAGATAATCACTAAGAAGTTCATGAAATGCTTTTGTGAGAAACGCACATGTGTTACTCTGAAATGAGAAGTTGTTATTCGAATAAGTTAAACTATTGTTACAACATAGCACTGTTTTCATTTTCTCTGTAGAATCTTTACATTGAAAGACAATCACGTTCATTTAAAAAGGTAAGAATTTCAGGAAATACTTTTGTGAGTAAAACACATGTGTTACTCTGTAATGAGAATCCACAGTTTGGAATATGTCAAAGTACTGTTCAAAGTTAGAGCAGTGTTCATTTTCTCTTTAGAAGCTTTACATTGATCACGTTCTTTTGAAAGGGTAAGAATTTCATGAAATGCTTTTGTGAGAAACACACATGTATTACTCTGAAATGAGAAGCCCTAGTTTGGAATGTGTTAAAGTTCTCTTCACAGTTAGAGCAGTGTTCATTATCTCTCTAGAAGCTTTACTTTGTAAGATAATCAGGTTGTTTTGAAAGGGTAAGAATTTCATGAAATACTTTTATGAGAAACACACATGCTTTACTCTGAAATGAGAAGTTGTTATTTGGGATAGGTTACAATATTGTTAGAAATTACCGCAGTGTTCATTTTCTGTGTTGAAGCATTACATTGAAAGATAATCCTGTTCATTTGAAATGGTAACAATTTGATGAAATGCTTTTGTGAGAAACGCACATGTGTTACTCTGAAATGAGAAGCACTAGTTTGGAATATGTCAAAGTTCTATTCAAAGTTATAGCAGTGTTCATTTCTCTCTAGAGACTTTACTTTGAAAGATAATCACGTTCGTTTGAAAGGGTATTTATTGATATGCTTTTGTGAGAAACGCACATGTGTTACTCTCAAATGAGAAGCCCTAGTTTGGGATATGTCCAAGTATTGTTGGACGTTAGAGCAGTGTTCATTATCCCTCTTGAAGCTTTACTTTGAAAGATAATCACTAAGAATTTCATGAAATGCTTTTTTGAGGAACGCACATATGTTACTCTGAAATGAGAAGTTGTTATTCGTAATGTGTTCCACTATTGGTAGAACATACCACTGTGTTGATTTTCTCTGTAGAAGCTTTACATTGAAAGACAATCACGTTCATTGGAAAAGGTAAGAATTTCATTAAATAGTTTTGTGAGTAAAACACAAGTGGTAGTCTGAAATGAGAATTCACAGTTTGGAATACGTCTAACTCTTTTTCAAAGGTACGACAGTGTTCATTTTCTCTTTACATTGATCATGTTCTTTTGAAAGGGTAAGAATTTCATGAAATGCTTTTGTGAAAAACGCACATGTGTTACTCTGAAATGAGAAGCACTAGTTTAGAATATGTCAACGTACTGTTCGACATTAGAACAGTGTTCATTTTCTCTCTAGAAGGTTTACATTGAAAGATAATTATGTTCTTTTGAAAGGTTAAGAATTTCATCAAATGCTTTTTTGAGAAACGCACATGTGTTACTCTGAAATGAGAAGCCTAAGTTTGGAATATGTCAAAGTTCTGTTCAAAGTTAGAGCAGTGTTCATTTTCTCTCTAGAAGCTTTACGTAGAAAGATAATCACGTTCTTTTGAAAGGGTATTAATTTCATGATATGCTTTTCTGAGAAACGCACATGTGTTACTCTGAAATGAGAAGCCCTAGCTTGCGATATGTCCAAGCATTGTCGACATTAGAGCAGTGTTAATTTTCTCTCTAGAAGCTTAACTTTCAAAGATAATGACGTTCTTCTGAAATGGTAAGAATTTCATGAAAAGCTTTTTGAGAAACCCACATGTGTTACTCTGAAATGAGAGTTGTTATTCGGGATATGTTACACTATTGTTTGAAGTTACCTCAGTGTTTATTTTCTGTGTTGAAGCATTAAATTGAAAGATAATCACGTTCATTTGAAAGGGTAAGAATTTCATGAAATTCTTTTGTGAGAAACACACATGTGTTACTCTGAAATGAGAATCCACAGTTTAGAATATGTCTAACGCTGTTCCAAGTTAGAGCAGTGTTCATTATCTCTCTAGAAGCTTTACTTTGTAAGACAATCACGTTCTTTTGAAAGGGTAAGAATTTCAAGAAATGCTTTTGTGAGAAACGCACATGTGTTACTCTGAAATGAGAAGCCCTAGTTTGGAATGTGTCAAAGTTCTGTTCACAGTCAGAGCAGTGTTCATTATCTCTCTAGAAGCTTTAGTTTGTAAGATAATCACGTTCTTTTGAAAGGGTAAGAATTTCATGAAAAGCTTTTTTGAGAAACGAACATGTATTACTCTGAAATGAGAAGCCCTAGTTTGGAATATGTCAAAGTTCTGTTCAAAGTTAGAGCAGTGTTCATTTTCTCTCTAGAAGCTTTAGTTTGAAAGATAATCACGTTCCTTTGAAAGGGTAAGTATTTCATGATATGCTTTTGTGAGAAACGCACATGTGTTACTCTCAAATGAGAAGCCCTAGTTTGCTATATGTCCAAGTATTCTTCGACATTTGAGCAGTGTTCAATATCCCTCTAAAAGCTTTACTTTGAAAGATAATCACTAAGAAGTTCATGAAATGCTTCTGTGAGAATGCACATGTGTTACTCTGAAATGAGAAGTTGTTATTCGGAATAATGTCCACTATTGTTAGAACTTAGCACTATTTTCATTTTCTCTGTGGAGGCTTTACATTGAAAGACAATAACGATATTTTGAAAGGGTAAGAATTTCATGGAATGCTTTTGTGAGAAACGCACATATGTTACTCTGAAATGATAAGCCTTAGTTTGGACTATGTCAAAGTTCTGTTCAAAGTTAGAGCAGTGTTCATTTTCTCTCTAGAAGCTTTACTTAGAAAGATAATCACGTTCTTTTGAAAGGGTAAGAATTTCATGATATGCTTTTCTGAGAAACGCACATGTGTTTCTCTGAAATGAGAAGCACTAGCTTGGGATATGTCCAAGCATTGTCGACATTAGAGCAGTGTTCACTTTCTCTCTAGAAGCTTAACTTTCAAAGGTAATGACGTTCTTTTGAAATGGTAAGAATTTCATGAAAAGCTTTCTTGAGAAACGCACATGTGTTACTCTGAAATGAGAGTTGTTATTCGGGATACGTTACACTATTGTTTGAAGTTACCGCAGTGTTCATTTTCTGTGTTGAATCATTACATTGAAAGATAATCACGTTCATTTGAGAGGGTAAGAATTTCATGAAATTCTTTTGTGAGAAACACACATGTGTTACTCTGAAATGAGAATCCACAGTTTGGAATATGTCTAAGTGCTGTTCAAAGTTAGAGAAGTGTTCATTTTCTCTCTAGAAGCTTTAATTTGAAAGATAATCACGTTCCTTTGAAAGAGTAAGTATTTCATGATATGCTTTTGTGAGAAACGCACATGTGTTACTCTGAAATGAGAAGCCCTAGTTTGGAATGTGTTAAAGTTCTGTTCACAGTTAGAGCAGTGTTCATTATCTCTCTAGAAGCTTTACTTTGTAAGATAATCACGTTGTTTTGAAAGGGTAAGAATTTCATGAAATGCTTCTATGAGTAACGCACATGTGTTACTGTGAAATGAGAAGTTGTTATTCGGAATAACATCCACTATTTTTAGAACTTAGCACTGTTTTCATTTTCACTGTAGAAGCTTTACATTGAAAGACAATCACGATATTTTGAAAGGGTAAGAATTTCATGAAATACTTTTGTGAGTAAAACACATGTTTTAATGTGAAATGAGAAGCCCTAGGTTGGAATATATCATAGTTCTGTTCACAGTCAGCACTGTGTTCATTTTCACTTTTGAAGCTTTACATTGATCACGTTCTTTTGAAAGGGATAAGAATTTCATGAAATACTTTTGTGATTAAAACACATGTGTTACTCTGAAATGAGAATCCACAGTTTGGAAAATGTCAAAGTTCTGTTCATAGTTAGAGCAGTGTTCATTATATCTCTAGAAGCATTACTTTGTAAGATAATCACGTTGTTTTGAAAGGGTAAGAATTTCATAAAATGCTTTTATGAGAAATGCACATGTGTTACTCTGAAATGAGAAGTTTTTTTTGGATATGTTACACTATTGTTAGTAGTTACCACAGTGTTCATTTTCTGTGTTGAAGCATTACATTGAAAGATAATCACGATCATTTGAAAGGGTAAAAATTTCATGAAATCTTGTGTGAGAAACGCACATGTGTTACTCTGAAAGGAGAGGCCCTAGTTTGGAATAGGTCAAAGTTCTGGTCAAAGCTTGTGCATTGTTCATTTACTATTTAATCGCTTTACTTAGGAAGATAATCACGTTATTTTGAAAGGGTAAGAATTTCATGATTTGCTTTTCTCAGAAACGAACATGTGTTTACTCTCAAATGAGAAGCCCTAGTTTGGGGTATGTCCAAGTATTGTTGACATTATAGCAGTGTTCATTTTCTCTCTAGAAACTTCACTTTGAAAGATAATCACGTTCTATTGAAAGGGTAAGAATTTCATGAAAATGTTTTTTGAGTAACGCACATGTGTTACTCTGAAATGAGAAGTTGTTATTCGGGACATGTTACACTATTTATTGTTAGAAATTACTGCAGTGTTCATTTTCTGTGTTGAAGCATTACATTGAAAGATAATCACGTTCATTTGAAAGTGTAAGTATTTCATGAAATACTTTTGTGACAAACACACATGTGTTACTCTGAAATGAGAATTCACAGTTTCTAATATGTCTAAGTACTGTTCAAATTTAGAGCAGTGTTCTTTTGCTCTCTAGAAGCTTTACTTTGAAGGATAATAACATTCTTTTGAAAGGGTAAAAATTTCATGAAATGCTTTTGTGAGAAACGAACATGTGTTACTCTGAAATGAGAAGCCCTAGTTTGGAATATGATAAAGTTCTGGTCAAAGTTAGAGCAGTGTTCATTTTCTCTCTAGAAGCTTTACTTTGAAAGATAATCACGTTCTTTTTAAGGGTAAGAATTTCATGAAATGCTTTTGTAAGAAACACACATGTGTTACTCTTAAATGAGAACCCTTATTTTGGAATATGTCCATCTCTGTTGAAAGTTAGAGCAGTGTTCATTTTCTCTCTAGAAGCTTTACTTTGAACAGGAATCATGTTCGTTTGAAAGGGTAAGAGTTTCATGATATGCTTTTGTGAGAAACACACATGTGTTACTCTCAAATGAGAAGCCATAGATTGGGATATGTCCAAGTATTGTTCGATGTTAGAGCAGTGTTCATTATCCCTCTAGAATCTTTACTTTGAAAGATAATCAATAAGAATTTCATGAAATGCTTTTGTGAGAAACGCACATGTGTTATTCTGAAATGAGAAGTTGTTATTCGGAATAAGTTATACTATTGTTAGAGCATAGCACTGTTTTCATTTTCTCTGTAGAGGCTTTACATTGAAAGCCAATCACTTTCATTTGAAAAGGTAAGAATTTCATGAAATAATTTTGTGTGTAAAAACGAATTTGTTACTCTGAAATGAGAAGTCCTAGTTTGGAATATGTCAAAGTTCTCTTCACAGTTAGAGCAGTGTTCATTATATCTCTAGAAGCTTTGCTTTGTAAGATAATCACGTACTTCGGATAGCATAAGAACTTCATGAAACGCTTTTGTGAGAAACGCACATGTGTTTCTCTAAAAAGAGAAGCCCTAGTTTGGGATATGTCAAAGTTATGTTCACAGTTAGCACAGTGTTCATTTTCTCTTTAGAAGCTTTACATTGATCACGTTCTTTTGAAAGGGTAAGAATTTCATGAAATGCTTTTGTGAAAAACACACATGTGTTACTCTGAAATGAGAAGCCCTAGCTTGGGATATGTCCAAGTATTGTCGACATTAGAGCAGCGTTCATTTTCTCTCTAGAAGCTTTACTTTGTAAGATAATCACGTTGTTTTGAAAGGCTAAGAATTTCATTAAATGCTTTTATGAGAAACGCACATGTATTACTCTGAAATGAGAAGTTGTTTTTCGGGATAGGTTACAGTATTGTTAGAAGTTACCACAGTGTTCATTTTCTGTGTTGAAACATTACATTGAAAGATAATCATGTTCATTTGAAACAGTAAAAATTTGAAGAAATGCTTTTGGGAGAAACGCACATGTGTTACTCTGAAATGAGAAGTTGTTATTTTGGATATGTTACACTATTTTAGAAGTTACTGCAGTGTTTATTTTCTGTGTTGAAGCATTACATTGAAAATAATCACGTTCATTTGAAAGGGTAAGAATTTCATGAAATGCTTTTGCGAGAAACGCACATGTGTTACTCTGAAATGAGAAGCCCTAATTTGGAATATGTCAAAGTTCTGTTCACAGTTAGAGCAGTGTTCATTATCTCTCAAGAAGCTTTACTTTGTAAGATAATCGCGTTCTTTTGAAAGGGTAAGAATTTCATGAAATACTTTTGTGAGAAACGCACATGTTTTACTCTGAAATGAGAATCCACAGTATTGAATATGTTTAAATGCTGTTCAAAGTTAGAGCAGTGTTCATTTTCTCTCTAGAACGTATACTTTGAAAGATAATCACGTGCTTTGGAAAGGGTAAGAATTTCATGAAATGCTTTTGTGAGAAAGGCACATGTGTTACTCTCAAATGAGCAGTCGTAGTTTGGGATATGTCAAACTTCTCTTCACAGTTAGAGCAGTGTTCATTTTCTCTCTAGAAGCTTTATTATGAAAGATAATCACGTTTTTTGAAAGGGTAAGAATATCATGAAATGCTTTTGTGAAAAACGCACATGTGTTACTCTGAAATGAGAAGTAGTTATTCGGGATATGTTACACTATTGTTAGAAGATACCGCAGTGTTCATTTTCTGTGTTGAAGCATTGCATTGAAAGATAATCACGTTCATTTGAAAGGGTAAAAATTTCATGAATTGCTTTTTTGAGAAACGCACATGTGTTACTCTGAAATGAGATGCCCTAGTTTGGAATATGTCAAAGTTCTGTTCAAAGTTAGAGTAGGGATCATTTTCTCTCTAGAAACTTTACTTTGAAAGATAATCACTTTCTTTAGAAAGGGTAAGAATTTCATGATATGCTTTTCTGAGAAACGCACATGTGTTACTCTGAAATGAGAAGCCCTAGCTTGGGATATGTCCAAGTATTGTCGACATTAGAGCAGTGTTCACTTTCTCTCTAGAAGCTTAACTTTCAAAGATAATGACATTCTTTTGAAATGGTAAGAATTTCATGAAAAGCTTTCTTGAGAAATGCACATGTGTTACTCTGAAATGAGAGTTGTTATTCGGGATATGTTACACTATTGTTTGAAGTTACCGCAGTGTTTATTTTCTGTGTTGAATCATTACATTGAAAGATAATCACGTTCATTTGAGAGGGTAAGAATTTCATGAAATTCTTTTGTGAGGAACACACATGTGTTACACTGAAATGAGAATCCACAGTTTGGAATATGTCTAAATGCTGTTCAAAGACAGAGAAGTGTTCATTTTCTCCCTAGAAGCTTTAATTTGAAAGATAATCACGTTCCTTTGAAAGGGTAAGAATTTCATGAAATGCTTTTGTGAGAAACGCACATGTGTTACTCTGAAATGAGAAGCCCTAGTTTGGAATGTGTTTAAGTTCTGTTCACAGTTAGAGCAGTGTTCACTATCTCTCTAGAAGCTTTACTTTGTAAGATAATCACGTTGTTTTGAAAGGGTAAGAATTTCATGAAATGCTTTTATGAGAAACGCACATGTGTTACTCTGAAATGAGAAGTTGTTATTCGGAATAATGTCCACTATTGTTAGAACTTAGCACTATTTTCATTTTCTCTGTGGAGGCTTTACATTGAAAGACAATAACGATATTTTGAAAGGGTAAGAATTTCATGGAATGCTTTTGTGAGAAACGCACATATGTTACTCTGAAATGATAAGCCTTAGTTTGGAATATGTCAAAGTTCTGTTCAAAGTTAGAGCAGTGTTCATTTTCTCTCTAGAAGCTTTACTTAGAAAGATAATCACGTTCTTTTGAAAGGGTAAGAATTTCATGATATGCTTTTGTGAGAAACGCACATGTGTTTCTCTGAAATGAGAAGCCCTAGCTTGGGATATGTCCAAGTATTGTCGACATTAGAGCAGTGTTCATTTTCTCTCTAGAAGCTTTACTTTCAAAGATAATGACGTTCTTTTGAAATGGTAAGAATTTCATGAAAAGCTTTCTTGAGAAACGCACATGTGTTACTCTGAAATGAGAGTTGTTATTCGGGATATGTTACACTATTGTTTGAAGTTACCGCAGTGTTCATTTTCTGTGTTGAATCATTACATTGAAAGATAATCACGTTCATTTGAGAGGGTAAGAATTTCATGAAATTCTTTTGTGAGAAACACACATGTGTTACTCTGAAATGAGAATCCACAGTTTGGAATATGTCTAAGTGCTGTTCAAAGTTAGAGAAGTGTTCATTTTCTCTCTAGAAGCTTTAATTTGAAAGATAATCACGTTCTTTTGAAAGGGTAAGTATTTCATGATATGCTTTTGTGAGAAACGCACATGTGTTACTCTCAAATGAGAAGCCCTAGTTTGCTATATGTCCAAGTATCTCTTCGACATTTGAGCAGTGTTCATTATCTCTCTAGAAGCTTTACTTTGAAAGATAATCACTTCGTAAGAATTTCATGAAATGCTTCTGTGAGAATACACATGTGTTACTCTGAAATGAGAAGTTGTTATTCGGAATAATGTCCACTATTGTTAGAACTTAGCAGCATTTTCATTTTCTCTGTGGAGGCTTTACTTTGAAAGACAATCACGATATTTTGAAAGGGTAAGAATTTCATGAAATGCTTTTGTGAGAAACGCACATATGTTACTCTGAAATGATAAGCCCTAGTTTGGACTATGTCAAAGTTCTGTTCAAAGTTAGAGCAGTGTTCATTTTCTCTCTAGAAGCTTTACTTAGAAAGATAATCACGTTCTTTTGAAAGGGTAAGAATTTCATGATATGCTTTTCTGAGAAACGCACATGTGTTTCTCTGAAATGAGAAGCACTAGCTTGGGATATGTCCAAGCATTGTCGACATTAGAGCAGTGTTCACTTTCTCTCTAGAAGCTTAACTTTCAAAGGTAATGACGTTCTTTTGAAATGGTAAGAATTTCATGAAAAGCTTTCTTGAGAAACGCACATGTGTTACTCTGAAATGAGAGTTGTTATTCGGGATATGTTACACTATTGTTTGAAGTTACCGCAGTGTTTATTTTCTGTGTTGAATCATTACATTGAAATATAATCACGTTCATTTGGGAGGGTAAGAATTTCATGAAATTCTTTTGTGAGAAACACACATGTGTTACTCTGAAATGAGAATCCACAGTTTGGAATATGTCTAAGTGCTGTTCAAAGTTAGAGCAGTGTTCATTTTCTCTCTAGAAGCTTTAATTTGAAAGATAATCACGTTCATTTGAAAGGGTAAGAATTTCATGAAATGCTTTTGTGAGAAACGCACATGTGTTACTCTGAAATGAGAAGCCCTAGTTTGGAATATGTTAAAGTTCTGTTCACAGTTAGAGCAGTGTTCATTATCTCTCTAGAAGCTTTACTTTGTAAGATAATCACGTTGTTTTGAAAGGGTAAGAATTTCATGAAGTGCTTCTATGAGTAACGCACATGTGTTACTCTGAAACGAGAAGTTGTTATTCGGAAAATCATCCACTATTTTTAGAACTTAGCACTGTGTTCATTTTCGCTGTAGAAGCTTTACATTGAAAGACAATCACGATATTTTGAAAGGGTAAGAATTTCATGAAATACTTTTGTGAGTAAAACACATGTTTTAATGTGAAATGAGAAGCCCTAGGTTGGAATATATCATAGTTCTGTTCACAGTCAGCACTGTGTTCATTTTCACTTTTGAAGCTTTACATTGATCACGTTCTTTTGAAAGGGATAAGAATTTCATGAAATACTTTTGTGATTAAAACACATGTGTTACTCTGAAATGAGAATCCACAGTTTGGAAAATGTCAAAGTTCTGTTCATAGTTAGAGCAGTGTTCATTATATCTCTAGAAGCATTACTTTGTAAGATAATCACGTTGTTTTGAAAGGGTAAGAATTTCATAAAATGCTTTTATGAGAAATGCACATGTGTTACTCTGAAATGAGAAGTTTATTTTTGGATATGATACACTATTGTTAGTAGTTACCACAGTGTTCATTTTCTGTGTTGAAGCATTACATTGAAAGATAATCACGATCATTTGAAAGGGTAAAAATTTCATGAAATCTTGTGTGAGAAACGCACATGTGTTACTCTGAAAGGAGAGGCCCTAGTTTGGAATATGTCAAAGTTCTGTTCAAAGCTAGAGCAGTGTTCATTTACTCTCTAATCGCTTTACTTTGGAAGATAATCACGTTCTTTTGAAAGGGTAAGAATTTCATGATTTGCTTTTCTCAGAAACGAACATGTGTTTCCTCTCAAATGAGAAGCCCTAGTTTGGGGTATGTCCAAGTATTGTCGACATTATAGCAGTGTTCATTTTCTCTCTAGAAACTTCACTTTGAAAGATAATCACGTTCTATTGAAAGGGTAAGAATTTCATGAAAATGTTTTTTGAGTAACGCACATGTGTTACTCTGAAATGAGAAGTTGTTATTCGGGACATGTTACACTATTTATTGTTAGAAATTACCGCAGTGTTCATTTTCTGTGTTGAAGCATTACATTGAAAGATAATCACGTTCATTTGAAAGTGTAAGTATTTCATGAAATACTTTTGTGACAAACACATATGTGTTACTCTGAAATGAGAATTCACAGTTTCTAATATGTCTAAGTACTGTTCAAATTTAGAGCAGTGTTCTTTTGCTCTCTAGAAGCTTTACTTTGAAGGATAATTACATTCTTTTGAAAGGGTAAAAATTTCATGAAATGCTTTTGTGAGAAACGAACATGTGTTACTCTGAAATGAGAAGCCCTAGTTTGGAATATGATAAAGTTCTGGTCAAAGTTAGAGCAGTGTTCATTTTCTCTCTAGAAGCTTTACTTTGAAAGATAATCACGTTCTTTTAAGGGTAAGAATTTCATGAAATGCTTTTGTAAGAAACACACATGTGTTACTCTTAAATGAGAAGCCTTATTTTGGAATATGTCCATCTCTGTTGAAAGTTAGAGCAGTGTTCATTTTCTCTCTAGAAGCTTTACTTTGAACAGGAATCATGTTCGTTTGAAAGGGTAAGAGTTTCATGATATGCTTTTGTGAGAAACACACATGTGTTACTCTCAAATGAGAAGCCATAGTTTGGGATATGTCCAAGTATTGTTCGATGTTAGAGCAGTGTTCATTATCCCTCTAGAATCTTTACTTTGAAAGATAATCAATAAGAATTTCATGAAATGCTTTTGTGAGAAACGCACATGTGTTATTCTGAAATGAGAAGTTGTTATTCGGAATAAGTTATACTATTGTTAGAGCATAGCACTGTTTTCATTTTCTCTGTAGAGGCTTTACATTGAAAGCCAATCACTTTCATTTGAAAAGGTAAGAATTTCATGAAATAATTTTGTGAGTAAAACGAATTTGTTACTCTGAAATGAGAAGTCCTAGTTTGGAATATGTCAAAGTTCTCTTCACAGTTAGAGCAGTGTTCATTATATCTCTAGAAGCTTTGCTTTGTAAGATAATCACGTACTTTTGATAGCATAAGAACTTCATGAAATGCTTTTGTGAGAAACGCACATGTGTTACTCTAAAAAGAGAAGCCCTAGTTTGGGATATGTCCAAGTATTGTCGACATTAGAGCAGCGTTCATTTTCTCTCTAGAAGCTTTACTTTGTAAGACAATCACGTTGTTTTAAAAGGCTAAGAATTTCATTAAATGCATTTATGAGAAACGCACATGTATTACTCTGAAATGAGAAGTTGTTTTTCGGGATATGTCTACAGTATTGTTCAGAAGTTACCACAGTGTTCATTTTCTCTGTTGAAGCATTACATTGAAAGATAATCACGTTCATTTGAAACAGTAAAACTTTCAAGAAATGCTTTTGGGAGAAACGCACATGTGTTACTCTGAAATGAGAAGTTGTTATTTTGGATATGTTACACTATTTTAGAAGTTACCGCAGTGTTTATTTTCTGTGTTGAAGCATTACATTGAAAATAATCACGTTCATTTGAAAGGGTAAGAATTTCATGAAATGCTTTTGCGAGAAACGCACATGTGTTACTCTGAAATGAGAAGCCCTAATTTGGAATATGTCAAAGTTCTGTTCACAGTTAGAGCAGTGTTCATTATCTCTCAAGAAGCTTTACTTTGTAAGATAATCACATTCTTTTGAAAGGGTAAGAATTTCATGAAATGCTTTTGTGAGAAACGCACATGTTTTACTCTGAAATGAGAATCCACAGTATTGAATATGTTTAAATGCTGTTCAAAGTTAGAGCAGTGTTCATTTTCTCTCTAGAACGTATACTTTGAAAGATAATCACGTGCTTTGGAAAGGGTAAGAATTTCATGAATTGCTTTTGTGAGAAAGGCACATGTGTTACGCTCAAATGAGCAGTCGTAGTTTGGGATATGTCAAACTTCTCTTCACAGTTAGAGCAGTGTTCATTTTCTCTCTAGAAGCTTTATTATGAAAGATAATCACGTTTTTTGAAAGGGTATGAATATCATGAAATGCTTTTGTGAAAAACGCACATGTGTTACTCTGAAATGAGAAGTAGTTATTCGGGATATGTTACACTATTGTTAGAAGATACCGCAGTGTTCATTTTCTGTGTTGAAGCATTGCATTGAAAGATAATCACGTTCATTTGAAAGGGTAAAAATTTCATGAATTGCTTTTTTGAGAAACGCACATGTGTTACTCTGAAATGAGATGCCCTAGTTTGGAATATGTCAAAGTTCTGTTCAAAGTTAGAGTAGGGATCATTTTCTCTCTAGGAACTTTACTTTGAAAGATAATCACTTTCTTTAGAAAGGGTAAGAATTTCATGATATGCTTTTCTGAGAAACGCACATGTGTTACTCTCAAATGAGAAGCCATGGTTTGCTATATGTCAAAGTTCTGTTCACAGTTAGAGCAGTGTTCAATATCTCTCTAGAAGCTCTAATTTGAAAGATAATCACGTTCTTTTGAAAGAGTAAGAATTTCATGAAATGCTTTTGTGAGAAACGCACATGTGTTACTCTGAAATGAGAAGCCCTAGTTTGGAATATGTCAAAGTTCTGTTCACATTTAAAGCATTGTTCATTATCTCTCTAGAAGCTTTGCTTTGTAAGATAATCACGTTCTTCAGATAGGGTAAGAATTTCATGATAAGCTTTTGTGAGAAACGCACATGTGTTATTTTGAAATGAGAAGCCCTAGGTTGGAATATATCATAGTTCTGTTCACAGTCAGCACTGTGTTCATTTTCACTTTTGAAGCTTTACATTGATCACGTTCTTTTGAAAGGGATAAGAATTTCATGAAATACTTTTGTGATTAAAACACATGTGTTACTCTGAAATGAGAATCCACAGTTTGGAAAATGTCAAAATTCCGTTCATATTTAGAGCAGTGTTCATTATATCTCTAGAAGCATTACTTTGTAAGATAATCACGTTGTTTTGAAAGGGTAAGAATTTCATAAAATGCTTTTATGAGAAATGCACATGTGTTACTCTGAAATGAGAAGTTTATTTTTGGATATGATACACTATTGTTAGTAGTTACCACAGTGTTCATTTTCTGTGTTGAAGCATTACATTGAAAGATAATCACGATCATTTGAAAGGGTAAAAATTTCATGAAATCTTTTGTGAGAAACGCACATGTGTTACTCTGAAAGGAGAGGCCCTAGTTTGGAATATGTCAAAGTTCTGGTCAAAGCTTGTGCAGTGTTCATTTACTATTTAATCGCTTTACTTAGGAAGATAATCACGTTCTTTTGAAAGGGTAAGAATTTCATGAAATGCTTTTCTCAGAAACGAACATGTGTTTCCTCTCAAATGAGAAGCCCTAGTTTGGGGTATGTCCAAGTATTGTCGACATTATAGCAGTGTTCATTTTCTCTCTAGAAACTTCACTTTGAAAGATAATCACGTTCTATTGAAAGGGTAAGAATTTCATGAAAATGTTTTTTGAGTAACGCACATGTGTTACTCTGAAATGAGAAGTTGTTATTCGGGACATGTTACACTATTTATTGTTAGAAATTACAGCAGTGTTCATTTTCTCTGTAGAAGCTTTACATTGAAAGATAATCACGTTCATTTGAAAGTGTAAGTATTTCATGAAATACTTTTGTGACAAACACACATGTGTTACTCTGAAATGAGAATCCACAGTTTCGAATATGTCTAAGTACTGTTCAAATTTAGAGCAGTGTTCTTTTGCTCTCTAGAAGCTTTACTTTGAAGGATAATTACATTCTTTTGAAAGGGTAAAAATTTCATGAAATGCTTTTGTGAGAAACGCACATGTGTTACTCTGAAATGAGAAGCCCTAGTTTGGAATATGACAAAGTTCTGGTCAAAGTTAGAGCAGTGTTCATTTTCTCTCTAGAAGCTTTACTTTGAAAGATAATCACGTTCTTTTAAAGGGTAAGAATTTCATGAAATGCTTTTGTAAGAAACACACATGTGTTACTCTTAAATGAGAAGCCTTATTTTGGAATATGTCCATCTCTGTTGAAAGTTAGAGCAGTGTTCATTTTCTCTCTAGAAGCTTTACTTTGAACAGGAATCATGTTCGTTTGAAAGGGTAAGAGTTTCATGATATGCTTTTGTGAGAAACACACATGTGTTACTCTCAAATGAGAAGCCATAGTTTGGGATATGTCCAAGTATTGTTCGATGTTAGAGCAGTGTTCATTATCCCTCTAGAATCTTTACTTTGAAAGATAATCAATAAGAATTTCATGAAATGCTTTTGTGAGAAACGCACATGTGTTACTCTGAAATGAGAAGTTGTTATTCGGAATAAGTTATACTATTGTTAGAGCATAGCACTGTTTTCATTTTCTCTGTAGAGGCTTTACATTGAAAGCCAATCACTTTCATTTGAAAAGGTAAGAATTTCATGAAATAATTTTGTGAGTAAAACGAATTTGTTACTCTGAAATGAGAAGTCCTAGTTTGGAATATGTCAAAGTTCTCTTCACAGTTAGAGCAGTGTTCATTATATCTCTAGAAGCTTTGCTTTGTAAGGTAATCACGTACTTCGGATAGCATAAGAACTTCATGAAATGCTTTTGTGAGAAACGCACATGTGTTTCTCTAAAAAGAGAAGCCCTAGTTTGGGATATGTCCAAGTATTGTCGACATTAGAGCAGCGTTCATTTTCTCTCTAGAAGCTTTACTTTGTAAGACAATCACGTTGTTTTAAAAGGCTAAGAATTTCATTAAATGCATTTATGAGAAACGCACATGTATTACTCTGAAATGAGAAGTTGTTTTTCGGGATAGGTTACAGTATTGTTAGAAGTTACCACAGTGTTCATTTTCTGTGTTGAAGCATTACATTGAAAGATAATCATGTTCATTTGAAACAGTAAAACTTTCAAGAAATGCTTTTGGGAGAAACGCACATGTGTTACTCTGAAATGAGAAGTTGTTATTTTGGATATGTTACACTATTTTAGAAGTTACCGCAGTGTTTATTTTCTGTGTTGAAGCATTACATTGAAAATAATCACGTTCATTTGAAAGGGTAAGAATTTCATGAAATGCTTTTGCGAGAAACGCACATGTGTTACTCTGAAATGAGAAGCCCTAATTTGGAATATGTCAAAGTTCTGTTCACAGTTAGAGCAGTGTTCATTATCTCTCAAGAAGCTTTACTTTGTAAGATAATCACATTCTTTTGAAAGGGTAAGAATTTCATGAAATGCTTTTGTGAGAAACGCACATGTTTTACTCTGAAATGAGAATCCACAGTATTGAATATGTTTAAATGCTGTTCAAAGTTAGAGCAGTGTTCATTTTCTCTCTAGAACGTATACTTTGAAAGATAATCACGTGCTTTGGAAAGGGTAAGAATTTCATGAAATGCTTTTGTGAGAAAGGCACATGTGTTACGCTCAAATGAGCAGTCGTAGTTTGGGATATGTCAAACTTCTCTCCACAGTTAGAGCAGTGTTCATTTTCTCTCTAGAAGCTTTATTTTGAAAGATAATCATGTTCTTTTGAAAGGGTAAGAATATAATGAAATGCTTTTGTGAGAACCGCACATGTGTTACTCTGAAATGAGAAGTTGTTATTTGGGATATGTTACACTATTGTTAGAAGTTACCACAGTGTTCATTTTCTGTGTTGAAGCATTGCATTGAAAGATAATCACGTTCATTTGAAAGGGTAAAAATTTCATGAATTGCTTTTGTGAAATGAGATGCCCTAGTTTGGAATATGTCAAAGTTCTGTTCAAAGTTAGAGTAGTGATCATTTTCTCTCTAGGAACTTTACTTTGAAAGATAATCACTTTCTTTAGAAAGGGTAAGAATTTCATGATATGCTTTTCTGAGAAACGCACATGTGTTACTCTCAAATGAGAAGCCATGGTTTGCGATATGTCAAAGTTCTGTTCACAGTTAGAGCAGTGTTCATTATCTCTCTAGAAGCTCTAATTTGAAAGATAATCACGTTCTTTTGAAAGAGTAAGAATTTCATGAAATGCTTTTGTGAGAAACGCACATGTGTTACTCTGAAATGAGAAGCCCTAGTTTGGAATATGTCAAAGTTCTGTTCACATTTAAAGCATTGTTCATTATCTCTCTAGAAGCTTTGCTTTGTAAGATAATCCCGTTCTTCAGATAGGGTAAGAATTTCATGATAAGCTTTTGTGAGAAACGCACATGTGTTATTTTGAAATGAGAAGCCCTAGGTTGGAATATATCATAGTTCTGTTCACAGTCAGCACTGTGTTCATTTTCACTTTTGAAGCTTTACATTGATCACGTTCTTTTGAAAGGGATAAGAATTTCATGAAATACTTTTGTGATTAAAACACATGTGTTACTCTGAAATGAGAATCCACAGTTTGGAAAATGTCAAAATTCCGTTCATATTTAGAGCAGTGTTCATTATATCTCTAGAAGCATTACTTTGTAAGATAATCACGTTGTTTTGAAAGGGTAAGAATTTCATAAAATGCTTTTATGAGAAATGCACATGTGTTACTCTGACATGAGAAGTTTTTTTGGGATATGTTACACTATTATTAGTAGTTACCACAGTGTTCATTTTCTGTGTTGAAGCATTACATTGAAAGATAATCACGATCATTTGAAAGGGTAAAAATTTCATGAAATCTTGTGTGAGAAACGCACATGTGTTACTCTGAAAGGAGAGGCCCTAGTTTGGAATAGGTCAAAGTTCTGGTCAATGCTAGTGTAGTGTTCATTTACTATTTAATCCCTTTACTTAGAAAGATAATCACGTTCTTTTGAAAGGGTAAGAATTTCATGATTTGCTTTTCTCAGAAACGCACATGTGTTTACTCTCAAATGAGAAGCCCTAGTTTGGGGTATGTCCAAGTATTGTCGACATTATAGCAGTGTTCATTTTCTCTCTAGAAGCTTTACTTTGTAAGATAATCACGTTGTTTTGAAAGGCTAAGAATTTCATTAAATGCTTTTATGAGAAACGCACATGTGTTACTCTGAAATGAGAAGTTGTTTTTCGGGATAGGTTACAGTATTGTTAGAAGTTACCACAGTGTTCATTTTCTGTGTTGAAGCATTACATTGAAAGATAATCATGTTCATTTGAAACAGTAAAAATTTCAAGAAATGCTTTTGGGAGAAACACACATGTATTACTCTGAAATGAGAAGTTGTTATTTGGGATATGTTACACTATTTTAGAAGTTACTGCAGTGTTCATTTTCTGTGTTGAAGCATTACATTGAAAATAATCATGTTCATTTGTAAGGGTAAGAATTTCATGAAATGCTTTTGTGAGAAACGCACATGTGTTACTCTGAAATGTGAAGCCCTAATTTGGAATATGTCAAAGTTCTGTTCACAGTTAGAGCAGTGTTCATTATCTCTCAAGAAGCTTTACTTTGTAAGATAATCACATTCTTTTGAAAGGGTTAGAATTTCATGAAATGCTTTTGTGAGAAAAGCACATGTTTTACTCTGAAATGAGAATCCACAGTATTGAATATGTTTAAATGCTGTTCAAAGTTAGAGCAGTGTTCATTTTCTCTCTAGAACCTTTACTTTAAAAGATAATCACGATCTTTGGGAAGGGTAAGAATTTCATGAAATACTTTTGGGAGAAACACACATGTTTTACTCTGAAATGAGAATCCACAGTTTGGAATATGTTTAAGTGCTGTTTTTAGTTAGAGCAGTGTTCATTTTCTCTCTAGAACGTATATTTTGAAAGATAATCACGTGCTTTGGAAAGGGTAATAATTTCATGAAATGCTTTTGTGAGAAACGCACATGTGTTACTCTCAAATGAGCAGTTATAGATTGGGATATTTCAAACTTCTCTTCACAGTTAGAGCAGTGTTCATTTTCTCTATAGAAGCTTTATTATGAAAGATAATCATGTTCTTTTGAAAGGGTAAGAATATCATGAAATGCTTTTGTGAAAAACGCACATGTGTTACTCTGAAATGAGAAGTTGTTATTCGGGATATGTTACATTATTGTTAGAAGATAAAGCAGTGTTCATTTTCTGTGTTGAAGCATTGCATTGAAAGATGATCACGTTGATTTGAAAGGGTACAAATTTCATGAATTGCTTTTTTGAGAAACGCACATGTGTTACTCTGAAATGAGATGCCCTAGTTTGGAATATGTCAAAGTTCTGTTCAAAGTTAGAGCAGTGTTCATTTTCTCTCTAGAAGCTTTACTTTGAAAGATAATCACGTTCTTTGGAAAGGGTAAGAATTTCATGATATGCTTTTTTGAGAAACGCACATGTGTTACTCTGAAATGAGAAGTTGTTATTCGGGATATGTTACACTATTGTTAGAAGTTACCGCAGTGTTCATTTTCTCTGTAGAAGATTTACATTGAATAATCACGTTCATTTGAAAAGGTAAGAATTTCATGAAATACTTTTGTGAGTAAAACTCATGTGTTACTCTGAAATGAGATTCGACAGTTTGGAATATGTCTAAGTACTGTTCATTGTGAGAACAGTGTTCATTTTCTTCTTAGAAGCTTTACATTGATCACGTTCTTTTGAAAGGGTAATAATTTCATGAAATGCTTTTGTGAGAAATGCACCTGTGTTACTCTGAAATGAGAAGCCCTAGTTCGGAATATGTCAAGGTTCTGTTCACAGTTAGAGCAGTGTTCATTATCTCTCTAGAAGCTTTACTTTGTAAGATAATCTCGTTCTTCGGATAGGCTAAGAATTTCATGATATGCTTTTGTGAGAAATGCACATGTGTTACTCTGAAATGAGAAGCCCTAGTGTGGAATATGTCAAAGATCTGTTCACAGTTAGAGCAGTGTTCATTTTCTCTCTAGAATCTTTACTTTGTAAAATAATCACGTTCTTTTGAAAGGGTAAGAATTTCATGAAATGCTTTTGTGAGAAACGCACATATGTTACTCTCAAATGAGAAGCCCTAGTTGGGATATGTCCAAGTATTGTCGACAACAGAGCAGTGCTCTTTTTCTCTCTAGAAGCTTTAATTTGAAAGATAACCACGTTGTTTTGAAAGGGTAAGAATTTCATGAAATGCTTTTATTAGAAACTCACATGTGTTACTCTCAAATGAGAAAACTTAGTTTGGGATATGTCCAAGTATTGTCGAAGCAGAGCAGTGTTCATTTTCTCTCTAGAAGCTTTACTTTGAAAGATAATCACGTTCTTTTGAAAGGGTAAGAATTTCATGAAATGCTTTTGTAAGAAACGCACATGTGTTACTATAAAATGAGAAGCCACAGTTTGGGATATATCAACATACTCTTTGACGTTAGTGCAGTGTTCATTTTATCTCTAGAAGCTTTAATTTTGAAGATAATCATGTTCTTTTGAAGGATAATAATTTCATGAAATGCTTTTGTAAGAAACACACATGTGTTACTGTGAAATGAGAAGCCACAGTTCTGATAATGTCTAAGTACTCTTCAAAGTTAGAGCAGTTTTCATTTTCTCTGTAGAAGCTTTACATTGAAAGACAATCATGATCTTTTGAAAAGGTAAAAATTTCATGAAATACTTTTGTGAGTAAAACACATGTGTTACTCTGAAATGAGAATTCATAGTTTGGAACATGTCTAAGTACTGTTCAAAGTTAGAGCAGTGTTCATTTTCTCTTTAGAAACTCTACATTGTTCACGTTCTTTTGAAAGGGTAAGAATTTCATGAAATGATTTTGTGAAAAACGCACATGTGTTACTCTGAAATGAGAAGCGCTAGTTTGGAATATGTCAAAGTTCAGTTCACAGTTAGAGCAGTATTCATTATCTCTCTAGAAGCTTTATATTGTAAGATAATTCTCGTTCTTCGGATAGTCTAAGAATTTCATGATATGTTCTTGTGAGAAATGCACATGTGTTACTCTGAAATGAGAAGCCCTAGTGTGGAATATGTCAAAGATCTGTTCACAGTTAGAGCAGTGTTCATTTTCTCTCTAGAATCTTTACTTTGTAAAATAATCACGTTCTTTTGAAAGGGTAAGAATTTCATGAAATGCTTTTGTGAGAAACGCACATATGTTACTCTCAAATGAGAAGCCCTAGTTGGGATATGTCCAAGTATTGTCGACAACAGAGCAGTGCTCTTTTTCTCTCTAGAAGCTTTAATTTGAAAGATAACCACGTTGTTTTGAAAGGGTAAGAATTTCATGAAATGCTTTTGTTAGAAACTCACATGTGTTACTCTCAAATGAGAAAACTTAGTTTGGAATATGTCCAAGTATTGTCGAAACAGAGCAGGGTTCATTTTCTCTCTAGAAGCTTTACTTTGAAAGATAATCACGTTCTTTTGAAAGGGTAAGAATTTCATGAAATGCTTTTGTAAGAAACGCACATGTGTTACTATAAAATGAGAAGCCACAGTTTGGGATATATCAACATACTCTTTGACGTTAGTGCAGTGTTCATTTTATCTCTAGAAGCTTTAATTTGGAAGATAATCATGTTCTTTTGAAGGGTAATAATTTCATGAAATGCTTTTGTAAGAAACACACATGTGTTACTGTGAAATGAGAAGCCACAGTTCTGATAATGTCTAAGTACTCTTCAAAGTTAGAGCAGTTTTCATTTTCTCTGTAGAAGCTTTACATTGAAAGACAATCATGATCTTTTGAAAAGGTAAAAATTTCATGAAATACTTTTGTGAGTAAAACACATGTGTTACTCTGAAATGAGAATTCACAGTTTGGAACATGTCTAAGTACTGTTCAAAGTTAGAGCAGTGTTCATTTTCTCTTTAGAAACTCTACATTGTTCACGTTCTTTTGAAAGGGTAAGAATTTCATGAAATGCTTTTGTGAGTAACGCACCTGTGTTACTCTGAAATGAGAAGCGCTAGTTTGGAATATGTCAAAGTTCAGTTCACAGTTAGAGCAGTATTCATTATCTCTCTAGAAGCTTTACATTGTAAGATAATCACGTTTTTCGGATAGGGTACGAATTTCATGATAGGCTTTTGTGAGAAATGCACATGTGTTACTCTGAAATGAGAAGCCCTAATTTGGAATATATGAAAGTTCTGTTCACAGTTAGACCAGTGTTCATTATCTCTCTTGAAGCTTTAATTTTAATGATAATCACGTTGTTTTGAAAAGGTAAAAATTTCATGAAATGCTTTTATGAGAAACGCACAAGTGTTACTCTGAAATGAGAAGTTGTTATTTGGGATATATTACACTATTTTTGAAGCTACCACAGTGTTCATTTTCTGTGTTGAAGCATTACATTGAAAGATAATCACGTTTTTTTGAAAGGGTAAGAAATTCATGTAATGCTTTTGTGAAAAACGCACATGTGTTACTACAAAATGAGAAGCCCTCTTTGGAATATATCAACATACTGTTCGATATTAGAGCAGTGTTTATTTTCTCTCTAGAAGCTTTACTTTGAATGATAATCACGTTCTTTTGAATGGGTAATAATTTCATGAAATTCTTTTGTGAGAAACGCACATGTGTTACTCTGAAATGAGAAGCCATAGTTTGGAATATGTCAAAGTTCTGTTCACAGTTAGAGCAGTGTTCATTATCTCTCTAGAAGCTTTACTTTGTAAGATAATCACGTTCTTTTGAAAGGTTAAGAATTACATGAAATGCTGTTGTGAGAAACCCACATGTGTTACTCACAAATGAGAAGCCCGAGTTTGGTATACGTCCATGTATTGTCGACATTAGACCAGGGTTCATTTTCTTTCTAGATGATTTACTTTGAAATTCAGTCACATTCTTTTGAAAGGTTAAGAAATTTCATGAAATGCTTTTGTGAGAAACGCACATGCGGTACTCCAAAATGAGAAGCCACAGTTTGGGATATATCAATGTACTGTTCGACGTTAGTGCAGTGTTCATTTTCACTCTAGAAGCTTTACTTTGGAAGATAATCATGTTCTTTTGAAGGGTAATAATTTCATGAAATGCTTTTGGGAGAAACATACATGTGTTACTGTGAAATGGGAAGCCACAGTTCAGATTATATCTAAGTACTGTTCAAAGTTAGAGCAGTTTTCATTTTCTCTGTAGAAGCGTTACATTGAAAGACAAACACGTTCTTTTGAAAAGGTAAGAATTTCATGAAATACTTTTGTGATTAAGACACATGTGTTACTCTGAAATGAGAAACCCTAGTTTGGAATGTGTCAAAGTTCTGTTCAGAGTTAGAGCAGTGTTCATTATCTCTCTAGAATCTTTACTTTGTAAGATAATCACGTTCTTCGGATAGGGTATGAATTTTATGATAGGCTTTTGTGAGAAACGCACATGTGTTACTCTGAAATGAGAAGCCCTAATTTGTAATATGGCAAAGTTCTGTTCACAGTTAGAGCAGTTTTCATTTTCTCTCTAGAAGCTTTACTTAGAAAGATAATCACGTTCTATGAAAAGGGTAAGAATTTCATGATATGCTTTTCTGAGAAACTCACATGTGTTACTCTCAAATGAGAAGCCCTAGTTTGGGATATGTCAAAGTTCTGTTAACAGTTAGAACAGTGTTCATTTTCTCTCTAGAAGCTTTACTTTGAAAGATAATCACGTTCTTTTGAAAGGGTAAGAATTTCATGAAATGCTTTTGTGAAAAACGCACATGAGTTACTCTGAAATGAGAAGCACTAGTTTGGAATATGTCAAAGTTCTGTTCACAGTTAGAGCAGTGTTCATTATCTCTCTAGAAGCTTTACTTTGTAAGATAATCACGTTCTTTTGAAAGGTTAAGAATTTCATAAAATGCTTTTGTGAAAACGCACATTTGTTACTCTGAAATGAGAAGAACTAGTTTGGAATATGTCAAAGTTCTGTTCACAGTTAGAGCAGTGTTCATTATCTCTCTAGAAGCTTTACTTTGTAAGATAATCACATTCTTTTGAAAGGTTAAGAATTTCATGAAATGCTTTTGTGAGAAACGCACATGTGTTACTCTGAAATGAGAAGCCCTAATTTGGAATATGTCAAAGTTCTGTTCACAGTTAGAGCAGTGTTCATTATCTCTCAAGAAGCTTTACATTGTAAGATAATCACGTTCTTTTGAAAGGTTAAGAATTTCATGAAATGCTTTTGTGAGAAACGCACATGTGTTACTCTCAAATGAGAAGCCCTAGTTTGGAATATGTCGAAGTTCTGTTCACAGTTAGAGCAGTGTTCATTTTCTCTCTAGAAGCTTTACTTTGTAAGATAATCACGTTCTTTTGAATGGGTAAGAATTTCATGAAATGCTTTTGTGAGAAACACACATGTGTTACTCTGAAATGAGAAGTTGTTATTCGGGATGTGTTACACTATCTTTAGAAGTTACCGCAGTGTTCATTTTCTGTGTTGAAGCATTACATTGAAAGATAATCACATTCATTTGAAAGGGTAAGAATTTCATGATACTTTTGTGAGAAACACACATGTGTTACTCTGAAATGAGAATCCACAGTATCGAAAAGTTTAAATGCTGTTCAAAGTTAGAGCAGTGTTCATTTTCGCCCAGAACCTTTACTTTGAAAGATGATCACGTTCTTTGGAATGCGTAAGAATTTCATGATATGCTATTCTGAGAAACGCACATGTGTTACTCTCAAATGAGAGTTCGTGGATTGCTATATGTCAAAGTTCTGTTCACAGTTAGAGCAGTGTTCATTTTCTCTCTAGAAGCTTTGCTTTGAAAGATAATCACGTTCTTTTGAAAGTGTTAGAATTTCATGAAATGCTTTTGTGAAAAACGCACATGTGTTACTCTGAAATGAGAAGCCCTAGTTTGGAATAGGTCACAGTTCTCTTCACAGTTAGAGCAGTGTTCATTAACCCTCTAGAAGCTTTACTTTGAAAGATAATCACGCTCTTTTGAAAGGGTAAGAATTTCATGAAATTCTTTTGTGAAACGCACATGTGTTACTCTGAAATGAGAAGTCTTTTGGAATATGTCAATACTGTTCGACAGTTAGCGCAGTGTTCATTTTCTGTGTTGAAGCATTACATTGAAAGATAATCATGTTCATTTGAAAGGGTAAGAATTTCATGATACTTTGGTGAGAAACACACATGTGTTACTCTGAAATGAGAATCCACAGTATCGAATATGTTTAAATGCTGTTCAAAGTTAGAGTAGTGTTCATTTTCTCCCTAGAACCTTTAATTTGAAAGATGATCACGTTCTTTGGAATGCGTAAGAATTTCATGATATGCTTTTCTGAGAAACGCACATGTGTTACTTTCAAATGAGAAGCCGTGGTTTGCAATATGTCAAAGTTCTGTTCACAGTTAGAACAGTGTTCATTATCTCTCAAGAAGCTTTACTTTGTAAGATAATCACGTTCTTTTGAAAGGTTAAGAATTTTATTAAATTCTTTTGTGAGAAACGCACATGTGTTACTCTGAAATGAGAAGCCCTAATTTGGAATATGTCAAAGTTCTGTTCACAGTTAGAGCAGTGTTCATTATCTCTCTAGAAGCTTTACTTTGAAAGATCATCACGTTCTTTTGAAGGTTAAGAATTTCATGAAATGCTTTTGTGAGAAACGCACACTTGTTACTCTGAAATGAGAAGCCCTAGTTTGGAATATGTCAAAGTTCTGTGCACAGTTAGAGCAGTGTTCATTATCTCTCTAGAAGCTTTACTTTGTAAGATAATCACGTTCTTTTGAAAGGGTAAGAATTTCATGAAATGCTTTTGTGAGAAACGCACATGTGTTACTCTGAAATGAGAAGCCCCAGTTTGGAATATGTCTAAGTTCTGTTCAAAGTTAGAGCAGTGTTCATTTTCTCTCTAGAAGCTTTACTTTGAAAGATAATCACGTTCTTTTGAAAGGGTAAGAATTTCATGAAATGCTTTTGTGAGAAACGCACAGGTGTTACTCTGAAATGAGAAGCCATTAGTTCGGGATATGTTACACTATTGTTCACAAGTTAGAGCAGTGTTCATTTTCTCTGTAGAAGCTTTACTTTGAAAGATAATCACGTTCTTTTGAAAGGGTAAGAATTTCATGAAATGCTTTTGTGAGAAACGCACATGTGTTACTCTGAAATGAGAATCCACTAGTTTGGAATATGTCAAAATTCTGTTCACAGTTAGAGCAGTGTTCATTATCTCCCTAGAACCTTTACTTTGAAAGATGATCACGTTCTTTGGAATGCGTAAGAATTTCATGATATGCTTTTCTGAGAAACGCACATGTGTTATTCTCAAATGAGAAGCCGTGGTTTGCTATATGTCAAAGTTCTGTTCACAGTTAGAGCAGTGTTCATTATCTCTCTAGAAGCTTTACTTTGTAAGATAATCACGTTCTTTTGAAAGGTTAAGAATTTTATTAAATGCTTTTGTGAGAAACGCACATGTGTTACTCTGAAATGAGAAGCCCTAATTTGGAATATGTCAAAGTTCTGTTCACAGTTAGAGCAGTGTTCATTATCTCTCTAGAAGCTTTACTTTGTAAGATAATCACGTTGTTTTGAAAGGGTAAGAATTTCATAAAATGCTTTTATGAGAAACACACATGTGTTACTCTCAAATGAGAAGCCCTAGTTTGTGATATGTCGAAGTATTGTCGACATTAGAGCACTGTACATTTTCTCTCTTGAAACTTTACTTTGAAAGATAATCACGTTCTTTTGAAAGGGTAAGAATTTCATGAAAATCTTTTATGAAATGCACATGAGTTACTCTGAAATGAGAAGTTGTTATTCGGGTTACCGCAGTGTTCATTTTCTGTGTTGAAGCATTACATTGAAAGATAATCACGTTCATTTGAAAGGGTAAGAATTTCATGAAATACTTTTGTGAGAAACACACATGTGTTACTCTGAAATGAGAATCCACAGTATCGAATATGTTTAAATGCTGTTCAAAGTTAGAGCATTGTTCATTTTCTCTCTAGAACCTTTACTTTGAAAGATGATCACGTTCTTTGGAATGCGTAAGAATTTCATGAAATGCTATTCTGACAAACGCACATGTGTTACTCTCAAATGAGAAGCCATGGTTTGCTATATGTCAAAGTTCTGTTCACAGTTAGAGCAGTGTTCATTTTCTCTCTAGAAGCTTTACTTTGAAAGATAATCACGTTCTTTTGAAAGGGTAAGAATTTCATGAAATGCTTTTGTGAAAAACGCACATTTGTTACTCTGAAATGAGAAGCCCTAGTTTGGAATATGTCAAAGTTCTGTTCACAGTTAGAGCAGTGTTCATTATCTCTCTAGAAGCTTTACTTTGTAAGATAATCACATTCTTTTGAAAGGTTAAGAATTTCATGAAATGCTTTTGTGAGAAACGCACATGTGTTACTCTGAAATGAGAAGCCCTAATTTGGAATATGTCAAAGTTCTGTTCACAGTTAGAGCAGTGTTCATTATCTCTCAAGAAGCTTTACTTTGTAAGATAATCACGTTCTTTTGAAAGGTTAAGAATTTCATGAAATGCTTTTGTGAGAAACGCACATGTGTTACTCTGAAATGAGAAGCCCTAATTTGGAATATGTCAAAGTTCTGTTCACAGTTAGAGCAGTGTTCATTATCTCTCTAGAAGCTTTACTTTGTAAGATAATCACGTTGTTTTGAAAGGGTAAGAATTTCATGAAATGCTTTTATGAGAAACAAACATGTGTTACTCTGAAATGAGAAGTTGTTATTCGGGATATGTTACACTATTTTTAGAAGTTACCGCAGTGTTCATTTTCTGTGTTGAAGCATTACATTGAAAGATAATCACGTTCATTTGAAAGGGTAAGAATTTCATGAAATACTTTTGTGAGAAACACACATGTGTTACTCTGAAATGAGAATCCACAGTTTGAAAGTTTAAATGCTGTTCAAAGTTAGAGCAGTGTTCATTTTCTGTCTAGAACCTTTACTTTGAAAGATAATCACGTTCTTTGGAAAGCGTAAGAATTTCATGATATGCTATTCTGAGAAACGCACATGTGTTACTCTCAAATGAGAAGTCCGCAGTTTGGTATATGTCAAAGTGCTGTTCAAAGTTAGAGCATTGTTCATTTTCTCTCTAGAACCTTTGCTTTGAAAGATAATCACGTTCTTTTGAAAGGGTAAGAATTTCATGAAATGCTTTTGTGACAAACGCACATGTGTTACTCTGAAATGAGAAGCCCTAGTTTGGAATAGGTCACAGTTCTCTTCACAGTTAGAGCAGTGTTCATTAACCCTCTAGAAGCTTTACTTTGAAAGATAATCACGTTCTTTTGAAAGGGTAAAAATTTCATGAAATGCTTTTGTGAGAAACGCACATGTGTTACTCTGAAATGAGAAGCCCTAGTTTGGAAAATTTAAAGTTCTGTTCAAAGTTAGAGCAGTGTTCATTTTCTCTCTAGAAGTTTTACTTTGAAAGATAATCACGTTCTTTTGAAAAGGGTAAGAATTTCATGATATGCTTTTGTGAGAAACTCACATGTGTTACTCTCAAATGAGAAGCCCTAGTTTGGGATATGTCAAAGTTCTGTTCACAGTTAGAACAGTGTTCCTTTTCTCTCTAGAAGCTTTACTTTGTAAGTTAATCACGTTCTTTTGAAAGGGTAAGAATTTCATGAAATGCTTTTGTGAGAAACGCACATGTGTTACTCTCAAATGAGAAGCCCTAGTTTTGGATATGTCAAAGTTCTGTTCACAGTTAGAGCACTGTTCATTTTCTCTCTAGAAACTTTATTTTGAAAAACAAACATGCTCTTTTGAAAGGGTAAGAATTTCATGAAAAGCATTTTTGAGAAACGCACTTGTGTTACTCTGAAATGAGAAGTTGTTATTCGGGATATGTTACACTATTGTTACAAGTTACCACAGTGTTCATTTTCTGTGTTGAAGCATTACATTGAAAGATTATCACGTTCATTTGAAAGGGTAAGAATTTCATATAATACTATTGTGACAAACACGCATGTGTTACTCTGAAATGAGAATCCACAGTTTGGAATATGTCTAAGTACTGTTCAAAGTTAGAGCAGTGTTCATTGTCTCTCTAGAAGCTTTACTTTGAAAGATAATCATATTCTGTGGAAGGGTAAGAATTTTATGAAATATTTTTGTGAGAAACGCACATGGGTTATTCTGAAATGAGAATCCCTAGTTTGGAATATGTCAATGTACTGTTCGACATTAGAGCAGTCTTAATTTTTTCTCGAGAAGCTTTAATTTGAAAGAAAATCACGTTCTTTTGAAAAGGTAAGAATTTCATGAAATGCTTTTGTGAGAAACGCATATTTGTTACTCTGAAATTAGAAGCCCTAGTTTGGAATATGTCAAAGTTCTGTTCAAAGTTAGAGCAGCGTTCATTTTTTCTCTAGAAGCTTTACTTTGAAAGATAATCATGTGCGTTTGAAAGGGTAAGTATTTCATCATATGCTTTTGTGAGAAATGCACATGAGTTACTCTCAAATGAGAAGCCCTAGTTTGGGGTATGTCCAAGTATTCGGTTCCACAGTTAGAGCAGTGTTCCTTTTCTCTCTAGAATCTTTACTTTGTAAGATACACGTTCTTGAAAGGGTAAGAATTTCATGAAAAGCTTTTGTGAGAAACGCACATGTGTTACTCTCAAATTAGAACCCCTTGTTTGGGATATGTCCAAGTATTGTCGACATTAGAGCACTGTTCATTTTCTCTCTAGAAGCTTTACTTTGAAAGACAATCACGCTCTTTTGAAAGGGTAAGAATTTCATGAAAAGCTTTTTTGAGAAACGCACATGTGTTACTCTGAAATAAGAATTTGTTATTCGGGATATGTTACACTATTGTTACAAGTTACCGCAGTGTTCATTTTCTGTGTTGAAGCATTACATTGAAAGATAATCACGTTCTTTTGAAAGGATTAGAATTTCATGAAATACTTTTTTGAGAAACACACATGTGTTACTCTGAAATGAGAATCCACACTTTGGAATATGTCTAAGTACTGTTCAAAGTCAGAGCAGTGTTCATTTTCTCTCTAGAAGCTTTACTTTGAGTTCATGTTCTGTTGAAAGGTTAAGAATTTCATGAAATGCTTTTTTGAGAAACGCACATGTGTTACTCTCAAATGAGAATCCCTAGTTTGGAATATGTCAAGTACTGTTCGAATTAGAGCAGTGTTAATTTTCTCTCTAGAAGCTTTACTTTGAAAGAAAATCACATTCTTTTGAAAGGGTAAGAATTTCATGAAATGCTTTTGTGAGAAACGCACACGTGTTACTCTGAAATTAGAAGCCCTAGTTTGGAATATGTCAAAGTTCTGTTCAAAGTTAGAGCAGTATTCATTTTCTACCTAGAACCTTTACTTTGAAAGATGATCACGTTCGTTTGAAAGGGTAAGAATTTCATGATATGCTATTCTGAGAAATGCACATGAGTTACTCTCAAATGAGAAGCTCTAGTTTGTGATATGTCCAAGTATTGTTCCACAGTTAGAGCAGTGTTCATTACCCCTCTAGAATCTTTACTTGGAAAGATATTCAATAAGAAGTTCATGAAATGCTTTTGTGAGAAAAGCACATGTGTTACTCTCAAATTAGAAGCCCTTGTTTGGTATATGTCCAAGTATTGTCGAATTAGAGCAGTGTTCATTTTCTCTCTAGAAGCTTTACTTTGAAAGATAATCACGTTCTTTTGAAAGGGTAAAAATTTCATGAAAAGCTTTTTTGAGAAACGCACATGTGTTACTCTGAAATAAGAAGTTGTTATTTGGGACATGTTACACTATTTTTGAAGTTACCGCAGTGTTCATTTTATGTGTTGTGCATTACATTGAAAGATAATCACGTTCATTTGAAAGGGTAAAAATTTCATGAAATACTTTTGTGAGTAAAACACATGTGTTACTCTGAAATGAGAATCCACAGTTTCGTATATGTCTAAGTACTGTTCAAAGTCAGAGCAGTGTTCATTTTCTCTTTAGAAGCTTTAGATTGATCACGTTCTGTTGAAAAGGTAACAATTTCATGAAATGCTTTTGTGAGAAACGCACATGTGCTACTCTCAAATGAGAAGCCCTAGTTTGGGATATGTGCAAGTATTGTCGAATTAAAGCAGTGTTCACTTTCTCTCTAGAAGCTTTACTTTGAAAGATAATCACGTTCTTTTGAAAGGGTAAGAATTTCATGAAAAGCTTTTTTGAGAAACGCACATGTGTTACTCTGAAATGAGAAGTTGTTATTCGGGATATGTTACACTATTGCTTGAAGTTACCACGATGTGTTCATTTTCTGTGTTGCAGCATTACATTGAAAGATAATCACGTTCATTGGAAAGGGTAAGAATTTCACAAAATACTTTTGTGACAAACACACATGTGTTACTCTGAAATGAGAATCCACAATATGGAATATATTTAAATGCTGTTCAAAGTTAGAGCAGTGTTCATTTTCAACCTAGAACCTTTACTTTGAAAGATGATCACGTTCTTTGGAATGCGTAAGAATTTCATGATATGCTATTCTGAGAAACGCACATGTGTTACTCTCAAATGAGAAGCCGTGGTTTGCTATATGTCAAAGTTCTGTTCACAGTTAGAGCAGTGTTCATTTTCTCTCTAGAAGCTTTACTTTGACAGATAATCAAGTTGTTTTGAAAGGGTAAGAATTTCATGAAATCCTTTTTTGAGAAACACACATGTGTTGCTCTGAAATGAGAAGTTGTTATTAGGGATATGCTACACTATTCTTAGAAGTTACCGCAGTGTTCATTTCCTGTGTTGAAGCATTACATTGGAAGATAATCACGTTCATTTTAAAGGGTAAAAATTTCCTGAAATGCTTTTGTGAGAAACGCACATGTGTTACTCTGAAATAAGAAGTTGTTATTCGGAATATGTTACACTATTGTTAGAACTTAGCACTGTGTTAATTTTCTCTGTAGAAGCTTTACATTGAAAGACATTCAAGTTCATTTTAAAAGGTAACAATTTCATGAAATACTTTTGTGAGTAAAACACATGGGTTACTCTTAAATGAGAATCCACAGGTTGGAATATGTCAAAGTACTGTTCAAAGTGAGAGCAGTGTTCAATTTTTCTTAGAAGCTTTACATTGATCATATTCTTTTAAAAGGGTAAGAATTTCATGAAATGCTTTTGTGAAAATCGTACATGTGTTACTCTCAAATGAGAAGCCCTAGTTTGGGATATGTCAAAGTTCTGTTCACAGCACATTGTTCATTTTCTCTTTAGAAGCTTTATATTGATCACGTTCTTTTGAAAGAGTAAGAATTTTATAAAATGCTTTTGTCAAAAACACACATGTGTTACTCTGAAATGAGAAGCACTAGCTTAGAATATATCAAAGTTCTGTTCAAAGTTCCAGCAGTGTTCATTTTCTCTCTAGAAGCTTTACTTTGTAAGATAATCACGTTCTTTGAAAGGGTAAGAATTTCTTGAAATGCTTTTGTGAGAAACGCACATGTGTTTCTCTCAAATGAGAAGCCCTAATTTTGGCTATGTCCAACTATTGTTGACATTAGAGCAGTTTTCATTTTCTCCCTAGAAGCTTTACTTTGAAAGATAATCACGTTCATTTGAAAGGGTAAGAATTTCATGAAATGCTTTTTTGAGAAATGCACATGTGTTACTCTGAAATGAGAATCCACAGTTTGGAATATGTCTAAGTACTGTTCAAAGTTAGAGCAGTGTTCATTTTCTCTCTAGAAGCATTACTTTGAAAGATAATTACGTTCTTTTGAAAGGGTAAGAATTTCATGACATGCTTTTGTGAGAAATGCACATGTGTTACTCTGAAATGAGAAGCCCTAGTTTGGAATATGTCAACGTACTCTTCGACATAAGAGCAATGTTCATTTTCTCTTTAGAAGCTTTACTTTGAAAGATAATCATGTTTGTTTGAAAGGGTAAGTATTTCATGATATGCTTTTGTGAAAAGTGACATGTGTTACTCTCAAATGAGAAGCCCTAGTTTGGGATATGTCCAAGTATTGTTCGACGTTAGAGCAGTGTTCATTATCCCTCTAGAATCTTTACTTTGAAAGATAATCACTAATAATTTCATGAAATGCTTTTGTGAGAAACGCACATGTGTTACTCTGAAATGAGAATTCACAGTTTGGAATATGTCTAAGTACTGTTCAAAGTTAGAGCAGTGTTCATTTTCTCTCCAGAAGCTTTACTTTGAAAGATAAACACGTTTTATTGAAAGGGTAAGAATTTCATGATATGCTTTTGTGAGAAACACACATGTGTTACTCTCAAATGAGAAGCCCTAGTTTGGGATATGTCCAAGTATTGTTCGACGTTAGAACAGTGTTCATTATCCCTCTAGAATCTTTACTTTGAAAGATAATCACTAAGAATTTCATGAAATGCTTTGTGAGAAACGCACATGTGTTACTCTGAAATGAGAAGTTGTTATTTGGGATATGTTACCCTGAAGGTGGATTTGAATTAAGTCAGACAAAGTATTATAAGGTTATATAGCTTTAATAACTCATGCAACCAAGGGGTTCCCGCGCAGCACAGTTGAGCGGAAACAATCAAGGTGCGCGCAGCATCTGCGCACCTCATTTTAACCATCCAAACTTTTCCCCAGTTGAGCCCACCCACTAGATCTGTAGGGCTCCTCCCTACATCTCCCACTTTTTGTCTAAATAAGACAGAACTAAACCAAATACAACTATAAACAATAATAACAAAAAATAAATGTAATAAGCAATATTAAGAACAAAAGTTTTACCAGACAGTCTATCTCAAAGAGTCTAACTAATATAGAGAGTAATTACAGTTATATAATCTTCAACTCCATCAAAGATCTGAGAAGGGAATAAATATTACTTAACAAATGAGAGATATCCATAATGTGCCAAAAATGACAGAGACAACTGACTACCTGGGCAATCACCCAAATTCTCATTTGCAATGTTGAGTCAACCAACTTTGGCTAAGGCCAAACTTAACTGACATGCCATTATCAGTTGCAAGGAACTTTCTTAGAATCATCCTACCCTGTCTTGGCAAGATAAGACAATCCTGTTTCAAAACTTTGTCAGTAGTTGAGGTATGGGCTTTTCATAACCCAAAGGTCAGTTCTGCCAAGAAGACAAGCTCCCAGTGGAGTGTCTTTGGTGCCCAACGTTCTCTCGGGAGTAGAGTGGCGTTGCCAGGAGTAATTGTGTCTCATTGGCACGGAATTCTAGGTTAGATTAAAAGCCATTTTCTACAGCTCTTTAAAGAGGCTGAAGATTATACTATCTATACTAAATATAATCTCTATGTATCTAGAAGACCTGATTAACCTAAAAATAAACATGACAAACATATAATTCTCAATACCTATCTAACTTGAAGATTAAAAGAATAAACTGTGCAATATATGAAGACAATGATCTTCATCTGTAATCAATGACATTACATATCAAATGTAAACAATGGAAGGAGCTCACATTCAATATTGATATTACATAAGTAGTATCAGAGGTAGAAATGTACATTGTATTATGGTAGATGTATCAATATAATATAAGCATATTCTTATACAAAAATAGAGGTAGGAACACTCACATTCAATATACAATATATCAATATACAGGAAACAGTACCAATACAATTTTCTAAAATCAGTAACTCACAAATACCAAACATCAAACCAGTTAATCCCCCTCTTTTTTTTAACATACCCCTAATTCCATAAAACATCCCCCCATCCCCTCAACTCCAACCAACCATTAAAAGATGTCCCTAACCCTGAGGGCAAACTCTGTTGGGAGAGGGGACGTCGTCCTCTAAGATTGCTTCAAGCTGACATGGGGGCGACGTTCTCCTTAGGGGCTCCCGTGAAAGCAAATGATGATAAAATTCCCAAATTAACCTTTGACCTAAGAAAATTGTAACTAGTCTCTGTGTATCTTTAGAAGGTCTGGCCAGAGTGTTGTCAAAAATGTGCACCATTCGAAATTGTCTCGAGCACTTGGTACCAAAAAACAAGTATAATATTAGCGCTTAAAAAGAAAGAAAAAAATATGTATATAATCATGACGTCATAAAAACCAGATTGAGTTGATGTTGTGGGGCCCCATCTTCATCCTGAAAACTTCAAAAATTACTGTAGGAAAATTTGTTGTTTGTTATGGGAAATTTAAACATTAACAACAAAGACACATACTGACATATAAAGAAAGACACAGATATGAGAAAAAGCAAATAAAGTTTACCAACTATATAATTATTCTTATCCTGTGAGATATCTTTTATCAACAGGTTTGGAATTGAAGAGCGCCTGGGCCAGAGTCCAACTCCAAAACCAGCTCTACATATTTATAAAAAAGTGTTCAATAAAACATATATATATATATATATATATATATATATATATATATATATATATATAAAGTCAATACTTACTGATCCTTAGTGGTTTGTAACCATTTTCCATCCATCACTGAGTAAATATTCAGGGTCCCTTAAATTTTTTGAAGATCAGTATTTATCTGTGGAGATAAGAAAAGAACCCTGCCCCCAACCTATTTATGGTCCTTACCATTAGTATGCTCGTCATCCTTGTCAATGAATTGTTATCTATCTTTTCCAAGTGTCTTGTCTTCTTCATACCGAACCTTTATTAATTTTGACGGTATCCACAATTTTTCCTCACCTGTGGCAATAAGAGCAAAACCCCTTCCCCAACACAGCACATCTCCTGGCTTCCATTGTGAGGTTAGTACATCCTTGAAATAAACTGGTTCATTTAGTTCAGTAGACTTTTCCATTATCCAATGTCTTTCTGCAGCCGTTGTTCCTTTCTCATTAGCGTTAAGAAAATTCAAGGTTAACAAAGCATTATGTAACCTATTCCTGGGGGTGTTTTCCACCCTTTTCTGTTTGTCCAACATATCCTTTATAGTTCTATTTGATCTTTCTATGACTGCCTGACCTGTAGGATTGTATGGTATACTTGTAACATGCTTGATATTGTAATAGTCAAAAAACCGTTTCATTTTCCTAGAGACATAAGCAGGACCATTATCTGTCTTTATCTGTGTAGGTATACCCATGATAGCCATGACTTCTAATAAATGAGTAATTACTGAATCAGCCTTTTCTGAATTTAAAGCAGTTGCCCACTGAAAGCCTGAATAAGTGTCAATGGTGTGATGAACATACTTCAATTTGCCAAATTCTGCAAAGTGGAACACATCCATCTGCCAGATTTCATTCCTATGGGTGCCCTTAGGATTAGCCCCTGCTGGCAGTGGCATTTGGTTATAGAAAGAGCAAGTAGGGCACTTCTTTACAATCTCCTTAGCTTGTTGCCATGTAACAGAAAACTCTTTCTTCAAGCCTTTGCTATTAACATGATGTTTTTCATGAAATTCAGAGGCTTGTAGCACACTACCAATCAATAATTGATCAATATCTGCATTACCTTGTGCTAGAGGACCTGGCAGACCCGTATGGGATTGGATGTGGGTTATGTACATAGGGCAAAGCCTGTTCCTGATCAAATCTTGAACCTGGATAAACAATGAGGTTAGTTCTGTATCATCAGGTATAAATTCAGCAGTTTCAATATGTAAAATAACTCTTTCTGCATATTGCGAATCAGTAACTATATTGATAGGTTCTTTAAAATCCCTTAGCACCATAAGAATGGCATATAATTCTGCCTTCTGGACAGAATCATAAGGACTTTGTTCCACCTTACCCAAGTCTTCTGATTTGTAACCTGCCTTCCCTGTTTTATTGGCATCAGTATAGAATGTACGGGCTCCAGTTATTGGAGCATCACGAATGATTTGAGGAAGGATCCAAGAAGTTCTCTTTATGAAGTTAAGCCTCTTTCTTTTTGGATAGTTGTTATTAATGTCTCCTAAAAAATTAGCACAAGCTCTTTGCCATGGTTCATTATCTTCCCATAATTTCTTTAGTTCATCAGCAGTGAAGGGCACTATAATTTCTGCTGGGTCTATGCCTGCTAGTTGACGAAGTCTCAGCTTGCCTTTTATAATTAACTCAGAGACTTTTTCCACATAAGTTTTTAGTTTCTTACTTGGTTTATGTGGTAAAAAGATCCATTCCAAGATAATATCATCTCTCTGCATTAAAATTCCTGTAGGTGAAATTTTTGATGGTAATATGACGAGAATACAATCGAGCTCTGGATTCACCCTGTCCACATGTGCATGTTGTAATTTTTCCTCAATCATTGTCAGTTCCTTTTCTGCTTCGGCTGTTAATTCTCTGGGACTGTTTAAATCTTTATCACCTTCCAAGGTTTTGTTCAAATGAATTATTAGATCAGGTGTTATCCCAATAGCTGGTCGTAGACTGGAAATGTCTCCTAACAGTTTTTGAAAGTCATTAAGAGTTCGTAGGTGATCTCTCCTAATTTGTGCCTTTTGTGTCTTGATTTTTTGTAAACCTATTTTATAACCTAAATAATTAACGGAATCTCCCTTCTGTATTTTTTCAGGAGCAATTTGCAATCCCCATTTAGGTAAAAGTATCTTTATTTCATCAAACAGTCTGTTCAAGGTATCCATGTTTGGATCAGATAATACTATGTCGTCCATGTAGTGATAAATGATGGATTTGGGGAATTTCCTGCGTATTATTTGCAATGGTTGGTTCACAAAGTATTGGCACAAGGAGGGGCTATTTAACATACCCTGGGGGAGGACGGTCCAGTGGTATCTCTTGGAAGGTTGGGAATTGTTGTAGGGTAGGTACTGTGAAGGCAAATTTTTCTCTATCTTCTTTTTGTAAAGGTATTGTGAAAAAACAATCCTTTAAATCAATAACTATAAGAGGCCATCCTTTTGGTAACAAAGAGGGCAATGGGATTCCAGATTGCAGAGGGCCCATAGGTTGAATAACCTTGTTGATTGCTCTGAGATCTGTCACCATTCTCCATTTACCCGATTTTTTCTTAACCACAAATACAGGAGAATTCCAAGGGCTGGTAGATTCTTCTATATGTCCAGCATCTAATTGCTCTTGTACCAGCTGTTCTAAAGCCTGTAACTTTTCCTCAGCTAGAGGCCATTGCTTTGTCCATATTGGTTTCTCAGTCAACCATTTTAAAGGCAAGGCTGTTGGTATCTCTGAAGGGACTTCAATTGCTTGTTCTTGTATGGCCCGAATGGCCGGTTTTCTCCGTTTATAATATCTTTTAATATTATTTTCAGAACTATAAACTCTAGAAGTAGCAGGAATGTTAATTTGGGTATTCCATTGTTGTAATAAGTCACGACCCCATAAATTCATAGCAATATTGGCTACATATGGCCTTAATTTTCCTATTTGTCCCTCAGGCCCTATGCATTCAACCCATCTCTTGCTCTGTCTTACTCGAGATAGGGTTCCAATTCCCAGTAGCTGGACATTCACATTCTGAAGAGGCCAATATGGATGCCAAGATTCTGGGGTAATGATACTTACATCAGCACCTGTGTCCAGCAGGCCAGTAATAAAAATGCCATTTACACATACTCTTAACTTAGGTCTTTGATCATTTATAGAAGTTTGCCAAAACAGACATAACTCATCTTTCTGATCATTATTGCTTGTAACAGTAGGCATGGGGTTTCCTAATTGTCCTGACGAGGCACGTTCTCCACTGGAACTGGATAAGATTGAACCATGTGTGCCATGGGGGCCTGTGAGGCCCCCTCTCACGTTTCCTGTCTGTATCAGGTTGCCTTGTCTATCTTTTGTAGATCTACATTCATTTGTCCAGTGTCTGCCCTTTCCACATCTTCTACATAAACCTGAAGGCTGAGTCCTCCTATTTCTGTTATTTCTAGAAGATGCATTATTATTATTTCTGAAAGTCCGTTGTTTACAATTTCTTTTCATATGACCCATTTTGCCACAATTAAAACATTTGGTATTCTGGTGTCTCCTTTTACCATTGGAAATTGCTTCTTCTACCCATGCTTCAGTGCCATAATCAAATGTATCAACATCCAGTGTATGTAAGACCCATTCTTCCAAGGGTGCTGATCTTACCCTTAAAGGCCACAAAATCCTTTTGCATTCCGAATTTGCGTTTTCATAAGCCAAATTTTCAATCATTATACACCTTGTGTCTGGGTCAGGTATCCCTATTTGCACAGCCTTAGTAAGCCTTTGTAAAAAATCACTAAAGGGTTCTCTCTGACCTTGTTTAATATTGACAAATGATTCTGTTTTCTGTCCTGGGTCTTGTACTCTGTCCCACGCATTTAAGGCTGCTGTTGTGCATAGGAAGAGTGTGTCCTCGTCCAGATTAACTTGGTCCTGAGGGTCAGAAAAGAGTCCTTCACCTAGAATTTTATCTATGCAAATGTTACCTCCCTTCACCCTTTTTTGCTGTTCCAAACGTCTAGCCTCTTGCCTGAATAAGCATTTCCATTTTAACTGCGGCCTGCTATCAAGTACCGCAGAGCTCAGTTGCATCCAATCCATAGCAGTTGCTCTGCTTGTTGTTGGCCAGGATTTTAGCATTTCCTTAACAAAAGAAGCGTGCATCCCAAAAGTCATGACAGCCTGTTTAATTTCTTTGAGATCATTCATACGGACAGGCTCCCATGTATCCTCCTTGATGACAGTAGGGTTTCTGGAACCAATCACCTTCTCTGTTGTTATTACTAGAAAGGCAGGTAGAGTTTTGTGGAAATTTTTCCGGAGGGATTTACCCCCAGGCGTAGTTAAAATTTGCCTTTCTACCATTTGTTCTTCTTCATCAGAATTTAGAAATTCCTCAATCTTTTCAATTCTATTCACCATTGCCTTCTGCAATGTTTGAATAAATTGAAAAGATTACAAATTCTGATGAAGAAGAACAGATGATGAAAGAGCAGCTGTATATAATTCAGGAAAATTTTTCTGCTATGCCTTTTCTAGTGGGTGGATTCAGAGAACTCGTCAAAGGGATCACGTGAGCTGTCCGTCATGAATCGATCTTGAAATTAAAATGAAACAATACTTTGAGATAAAAATGCTAAAATCTGACGGCGTGATACCAATATACCAGTTGAATCAACAATGCGACATAACAACACGGTTAAATGAAGCATTCAGGCAGAGAGCCCAGACGTTTAACAGCAGATGAAAGGCTGCATGAATAAATTCACAGGTGAAGAATTCTTTCTACCCTCGGGACTGAGTTAATCTGGACGAGTACTCTTCAAGCAGCAGCAGCATGCGTGGGATGTGCAAGACCCAGGACGAAAACAGGTAAGAACAGGTCAGAGGAAGAATTCCCATGATTTTTTGAAACACTAGGCACTACCCACTCGAGTGCCTGACAAAGGTGTATGTGTGAAGGCTGGCATGAAACGCAGAATTCAGATGCAAGAATTTGCAATGACTTCAGGAAGATCGGCGCCTTGGAAAGATAGATCCTTTATATGGTGTTGTGCAACAATTATGTTTTTCAAAAACATGGTAAATGTTTCCAAATAGTAAAAGGAGACATAAAACTCTGAAATGTTTTAATTAATGGTAAAAATGAGTATATGAAGAAGTATAGTAACGGACATAAATAATGTCTGTCAAATGTATAAAATAAATAAAATGGAAGATAAACCTTTCAAGTTTATCAAGTCAATGGAAGAGTACACTAACAAAATGATAATATCCCAAAAGATAACAAATTCTATTTAACAAAACTCACAACTAAATACCTATTCAATCAGTGAAGAATCACATAAGTCAAGGCAATTGAAACCCCATGCTATTTACAATGTCAGAAAGTGAGTTATGTCTGTTTTGGCAAACTTCGTCAAACCTAGTTAGGTAATGTAAGTGGCATTTATTACTTTGTAGATGCTGTCTTGGCATCCATATTGGCATATCAGTAATGTCACTACTGGTAGATTTAATAAGACAGGAATAAGGAATGAGTTGAAATTCATAATTCTAACAAATTAGCCAATATTATGAAATTCTTCACAACAAATAGATACCCCAAATTAACATTTCTACTACTCTAGAGTTTATAGTTCTGAAAATATTAAAAGCGTAAATGGAAAACAACAAAGTCAAACTAAGAACAAACAATTGAGTCACTTAAAAGTATATTCAGCCTTGCTAAAAAATACGACTAAACTAACAAACAGTTACACTTTCGTAGCTGGTACAAACAGTAGATGCTGGACATATGCACCAGATTATACTGTGTTAGTTGAAAAGATCGGTAAATGGAGAATGTGACGAATCTCCGACAATTATTCACCTAATAGGCCCTCTGCAATCTGAATGCCCTCTTTGTTGTGATTTTGGGATTGTTTTCACAATACTTATTTACAAAGAAGAACAGAAAATTTGCCTTCTACCACAATAATTAAACATCAGAGATTCTGACAAATCCTATTATAACCAAGCAAAACAATGTGCATAGAATTGCGAATCGCGCATGTATCACTACATGAACGATATTATCTGATCAACATGTGCCTTGAGCAACTGTTCTTTATAATGAGGATTGCAAATACTCACAAAAAACAAATTCCGTTAGGTTATATAGGTTTACAAAATCAACAAAGACAGTCAGGAGATGCCTATGCAGCGACGCTCAAAAACGGTAGAAGACGTCTGCAACAATATTGAGACAACACCTGATAATAATCATTTGAACAAAACCTTGGAAATTGATAAATTTAAAAGGTATTAATGATTGAGGAAAAAGTATGCACGTACTCGATTAATTCTCATCTATAATATACAAATTTTAATGCGAAATCTTGGGGTAAGTCTTTACCCATGAAACCCCGGCGAAACTAAAGCCTATGTGAATCTCTGAATTAGTATAAAGGCAACACAGACTTCGATCAACTAAATAGCAAAAAGTATAGTGCCCATACTGTAAGGCAAAATTATGGGAAATAATAACCGGCAAAAACTTGATAACTATTTTAGGAGACATTAACAACTATCAAAGAGCTTAATATGAAACTTCTTGTCAGTCATTCGTGATAACTCAACAGATTAGCCACATTCTATACTGATCCAATAACAGGAGAACAGTTACAAATCAAAGAAACTAGTGGAATGAACAAAGTCTTCTATGTTCTATCGAAGGCAGAATTATATGCCATTCAAGTACAAAAAAACCTATCAATATAGTTACTGGTCAAATAGAAAGTGGCTGTGAAACTGATTTATGCCTGATACAGAACTAACTCATTGTTATCAGGTCAGATAAACGGCTTTGCCTAATAACCACATCAATCCATAGTCTGCCAGATCTCTCAGTAATCAGATATTATAAATTGTGATGTAAATCTTACAACCTCTGAATCTCTTAAAACATGTGTAGAAACTGAAGAAAAGAGTTTTCTGTTACATGGCAACAAATAGAGTATGAAATGCCTTATGCTTTTCATAACCAAATGCCACTGCCAGCGAGCTATCTCAAAGACTTATAGAATCAATCTGAAGAATGAATGTGTTACTTGCAGTAGCAGAATTGAAACATGTTAAGCCACACCATTGACACTTATTCAGCTTTCAGTGTTCTTTAATCATTGTTAAGTCATGAAAATATGATTTATACCTACGTTAAAACGATAATGAATATAACTATCTCAGGAAAATCAAGTGATTTTTACTATTGCAATAATCATTATGTATTATAAAGTATATGCATCACAAATCACAGATCATTTGTGCGAATCTTGAAAAAAAGTAAAAAATGTTGGACAAACATTCTTACTACATGTCTTTTGTTGGCGTGTTACTATTAACGTAATGAAGAGGAACAACAAGAAGGTGTGGTGTCGAAGATCACTATTATTTCGGGATATTTAACTATCTGTCTATTTATATGAAGAGATTTATCATAATCTACAGATAGAAAAAAAAATGGATCTAATCAAATCAAAATAAAGGTTAGATATCAAAAACTCAAACATGGAAAGAACTGTTAACAATTCATTGACAAGATACACATACTAATGTGGGACATAAATGGAAGTTGAGGGGGAGCAGGTCATTCATTAAGTCATGGCTATCATGGAGTATACCTACGGATAAAGACAGATAGTAGGTCAATTATTATCTTGGAAAGTGAAAGGTTTTGACTATTACAAT
>CAWTZC010001668.1:0-17926 GCA_963919715.1 Microtus obscurus | reverse complement strand
AGAGCTGCCCTGCCTGACAGAATTGGCAGTTGAAGAAAGGCTTTATGAGAGGTGAGGAAACACGGACATACAGCCCACTCTCTCTGAAGTCTGTGAGTTTTTAAAGCCTCTGGAGGGTTTTCTTCTAATTTAGGGTTGGTCAGTTTGACATAAGACGAGATGACTGATGGGTCCATACTGTTGTGTACACTTGTCCTGTCCCCTACCGTGGAATGTGCTGAACCAGTCCCTCAGTGGTGGGAGCCCTACTGGCAGGAGAAAAAAAGCCCACAAGGCCTTTGTTTTAGGCTTTTTGTCTCAGATCCAGAGGGAAGGAGTGAGTCAGACATCTTGGTAGTTCTCCATCTTCATTAGTTAGTCGTGGCTCCTCTCCCTATCTGTCTGCCTAACTCCAAGTCCCTCAAGATCACAGCTTGGTGGGTGCTTAGCTGACACCTTAGGGCTATGCATTTCTCTCTTTGGAGATTCAGGTGTGGGAGTCACACCTTTTCCTCAGTCTGGTGTGTGTTCAATACAATCTTTTGGCCTGGTTTCCATATATGTTTGCAATATGTCCAAATTCCAGTCCTAATTTACATCCAATAAATGTATCAGGAATCAATTATCCATTAGTTTGTGCTGCACGGTGGTGTCCACACTTCCCCATTATCTTCAAAAGTGGAGTCAAAGACTGCATGTAAATGGAGTTGTTTGCGAATAAAGCTCAGTTTGAAAAACCCCCTGTCCACAGTAGGGTGTAACTTAGAGCAAGACCTGATCCCAACATCTCTCTCTCACTACATATGTTTGGATTTTTTTCTTTACTTGTAAAAAATAAAGGTTTATTAGATGTTATAATTATAATTCTGCTGGCCTGCCCAGTCTCCTGTGTATCCTGTCCCTTTAAGAGACGCGCTCTGCCTACTCCTTACTTCCCCTTCCCAAGGAGGCAAGTTGGTCCTGCTTCCTCCCTCCCCTTCCTTTCTCTCCCCCTCTCCTTCCCTTCTTCTTCTGAGGAGGGGAACTTCTTGCCTTCTCCTCTTCCACACTTTCCTCTTTCTTCTCTTTTTCCTTCTATATCTCTCCCCTCTTTCTCTTGTCTTCATACCCTTTTACCCTTACTCGGTTTTTGTTGTTTATTAATTTCAAAATTTTATATTATGTTTGTTTATATTTTTATCATGTTTGAGAGGAGGAGGTGATGTAGTGAGGAGTTGCGGGCTGTCATTCCTGCCACCCAACTCCCAGCCGCCTGGCTAGCTTATGCCCCGAAATAACAACACACAAACTGTATTCATATAAACACTGCTTGGCCCATTTCTATTAATGTGTGGTAGCACCACGAGGTGCGCTTACTGGGGAAGATTCTAGCCTATGTCCATCCTGGGTCGGAGCTTCATTGCATCTGCCCTGGAGAGCAGAGGCATGGCGTCTTACCTCACTTCCTCTTCCTCCCAGCATTCTGTTCTGTTTACTCCACCCACCTAAGGGCTGGCCTATAAAATGGGCCAAGGCAGTTTCTTTATTAACCAATGACCTTCCTCCATCAGAGATGTCAGGGGCCGATAGACAGAGAGACAGAGATAGAGGAAGCAGAAAAAAGAGGATATACAGATTTAGAAAGGTAAAAATTCCAAGTTAAAATGTAGAGGAATATAAACAGAAGCTAAATTAAGTTATAAGAGCCAGTGGGACAAGCATAGGATAGGGCCAAGTTTTCATAATTAGTAGGAAGTCTCTGTGTCATTATTTGGGAGCTGGCTGGTGGGACAGAGAAAGAGCTCAGATAAAAGTGATGTCACTTTAAGACAATACCTCTCTTTTTGCCTTTTTAATTTTATTATTCTCTTATGCATGTGAATTTTTATTTTGTTGTTGTTGTTTGCCTACATTTATGTCTGTGCACCACACAATTGCAATGCCCTTAGGGGCTGGAAGAGAGGGGCATTGGACCCCCTGAAACTGAAGTTATAGATGGTTGTGAGATTCCATATGGGTGCTAGGAATCGAACCCAGATCCTCTGGAAGAGCAGCCAGTATTATTAACCAACTGTTGAGCTGTCTCTCCAGTCTCTTTCTGTCTTCTTAATTTTAGTCATCTTTCTAAGATAAAATGGTATCTTATGCTTTTCTTTGCCTTTTTCCTCTTTCTTCCATTTTGAGACACGATTTCTTCATCCAGGCTGGCATTGAATTGTCTATGTAGCTGAATCTGACCTTAAACTCTTAATCCTCCTGCCTCTACTTCTACTTCTAAATTGGGATTACAAACTAATGACATCATGCCCTGCTTCATGATGATTTTCATTTGCTTTTGTTTCCCCTTGAAGTTCTTGGAATCAAACCAGGGCCTTGTATATTTCTATGTTGCATTTTTTCTTTTGTCCTGCCTTTTTTTTCCTTTTTATAGCCAGGGTCTCACTGTGTAGCCCTGGCTGGTCTGGAACTTGCTATCTAAGATAAGCTGGTCTCAAACTCACAAAGATTTGCCTGCCTCTACTTCCTGAATTCCATGATTAACATTGTGCACCTGAGACCAGTCCAGTGCATGTCTGCCTGGTAGCTGCAGAAGTCAGAGATGACATAAGAACCCAGGGAATTGGAGTTACAGACAGTCGTGTGTCAGGATTTGTGTGCTGGGATTTGAACCCCATTCTTCTTCAAGAATAACAAGTACTCTTAACTGCTGAGTGACCTGTGCCATATACAAAAACTTATGCCTATTTCACAGCTTTAGGGAAATGGAGCTAAGTACTGAGTTTCTCAAATAACTAAGGACAGGTCTATCATATAACCTAGCTATACCACTCTTGGGTGTATGCCCAGGGACTCTTGAGTCAACATAACATAGAGGTGAATGACATTAGTGTTTATTCCTGCACTACTTACAATAGCTAAGAAATGGAACCAATTTGGATTCTATCAACCAATGACTGGACAAAGAATGTGTGGCACATATACACAGGGTTTTTTTGTTTGTTTTTTTTGGAGATAGGGTTTCCCTGTGTCACAGTTCTAGCTGTTCTGGAACTAGCTCTTTGTAGAGTAGGCTGGCCTTGAACTCACAGAGATCTGCCTACTTGTGCCTCCTAAGTGCTGGGATTAAAGTGTGTGCCAGCACCACCTGTCATATACACAAGTTTTTATATTGCACTTTAAGAAAAATTAAATCATAGCATTTGTGAGGAAGTGGATGGAATCGGAAATCACATAGTAAATGAAATAAACTATTTTCAGAAAGATGAATGCTACATGCTTTTTCTTTAAAGTGGAACATAGATTTAAATTATGTATTTGTAGATATTTGTATGTATTTGCATTGTAAAAGCAGAACAAGAGGGAACAACTTTTTTCTGTTGTATTATTTTTAGAGATAGTTTTTTATGTAGCCTTGGTTGGCTTCTAACTTATTCTATAGTGAAGGATGACCTTGATCTTCTACCCCATTTGCCTCCTTCTGAGAGATTAGAGGCTTGTGTCACTGTGCTGGGTTTTTGTGGTTCTGAAGGTCAAACTCAGGCCTTTGACCTTCTAGATAGGCCCACTTGCAATTGATACAGCCTTGGGAGGAAGAGTTCTTTATTTTTATTTGTTTATTTTATGCATTTAAGTGCTCTATCTGCACGTACACCGGCCCAGCTTTACCCAAAATAATTACAAAGGAAACTATATTCATTTAAACACGGCTTGGCCCATTAGCTCTAGCCTGTTACTGGCTAACTCTCACATCTTGATTAACCCATTTCTATTAATGTGTAGCACCACGAGGTGGTGGCTTACCGGGAAGATTCGAATGTGTCCATCTTGGAGAGGAGCTATGGCGTCTGCCTCACTGCCTTATTCCTCCCAGCATTCTGTTCTGTCTTCCCCACCTATCTATGTTCTGACCTACCAGGAAAAGCAGTTTTTTTTATTAATTTATTAATGAAAGCAACATATAGATAGAAGACACTCCTATATCACCCCTTAAACCCTCTCCCAAGGTCTCCATACTCCCAATTTACTTGGGAGATCTTGTCTTTTTCTACTTCCCATGTAGATTAGATCTATGTAAGTCTCTCTTAGGGTCCTGATTGTAGTCTAAGTTCTCTGGGATTGTGGTTTGTAGGCTGACTTTCTTTGCTTTGTGTTTAAAAACCACCTATGAGTGAATACATGTGATAAACTATTCTTAACATTACAGTTGGAAGTATCATCTTCCCTGAGGTCATCTGACAAAATCAAATGAATACACGAGATTGTTTGTAAACGAACTTGCCATAGAGGCAAGAAAGAATAATGGCTAAAAAATATTTAACCTAAAACTGTTTTTGTTTTATCCCCTGGTGACTATAAAATATATGGAGAAATGATTTTTTGCTCAAAGACAACAAGGCCACATCTCCTAATAGTACTTCTCCCAGGAGCCTGAAGGGGCCATTTTCATTCAAACTACCACAGTGCCTACTAGCCAAGGAGGCTGAAGGTTGTTTTTACCCCTTCCTCACCCATCTGCAAGTCCACTGTTTCCTTAGCACATCTGATGTAGGAAACCACAGATACTGGGGTCCAAAGGATAAGAAATATCCTAACAGTAGTTGCAAGAATGTATTTATTTTTCCTCATTGCAAAGATAGTAGGATGACCATTCATGATGCTAAAGTAGAACAGGTTTTTGGATTGCACAGGTTTTTCCTGCATTAGGATATAAAAAATCCATTTTTCTTAATTTTCCCTCAGATGTCTGACCACCTCCATTGATGTAGTACTTTTGAATCCTCCTACCTAAATCTATTGTTTACTCCTATGCCAATATACTGTGTGTATTGTAAAACACTGAATTTTAAAGGGTAAGATAAAACACAAATAGTAGTTTTAATACTTTCTCAATTGCAAAATATTTTGGAACCCACAGAAGTGAGTCTGTAGAATGTCTATACAATTCACTAACCACCCAAAAGTAGTTGTAAAATGAAAAATCGCACTTAAGCATTTATTTCTGTCTTACCCTTCTGAAAGTACATTAAGGCAATAAATAAAGAAAAAAAGGGAGTTTGAAGAAAAATAACAATGAACAAAAGATAAAATATTTTACAAGATGAGAACCAGCTAGCCTGTTGGAGTAACCGAGTGGAGAACAATACAGAGAATGGCACCACCAAAGACATAGATTTGGAGGCCACAGGGACCTGGGAGGACTGGAGACAGTTTGAAGATGAATAACACTGGGTGACATCCTGCATCAGCGGCATCAGCCCTCAATGCCTGCCCTATCCTATACAAGTTCTTTTCTTTAACACAGGTTAGTTCACCACAGAAATAGGATTAGAGAGATTCCGGATATAGGGCACCAGGGCCTAGTGATACGAGCTAGACAGAAAACAGAGTTAGAGCAGGTCTGTGCTGAGCTGTGAGTCCCCCCTGTCCCTGCATGCCTTGCAGAGTAGAACATGGTCTGCTGTGCCAGTGTTGAAGTCTGCTGATCTCCAAGCCTTTTTTGCGGAGAAGGTTTAATGTTTAAGGAAGGTTTGCGCCTTGGCAAAGACAGAGGCCAGACATAGAAATGGAAATAGGAAAAAAAATAAAGATCTCATCCACATAATCCAAAGTATATAGATATTTTCCAGGCATGGTGTCACACGCATCTAATCCCAGCATTAGACAGGCAGAGGCAAGAAGTGGATTTCTGTGTGTTTGAGGCCCACGCGGTGTACATAGTGAGTTCGTGGATGGCCAGGATGTGTGTGTGTGTGTGTGTGTGTGTGTGTGTGTGTGTGTGTCCTTTCATAGTGATAATATCTAACATTTGCTCAAAGTTTTGTGCATGCCGGGCCCCTTTGATCCATTACCTCTGTTGGTCAAATATCCTGGAGCAGGAAGCACTCTCTAAGCCTGTGTGTGACTCATGAGGAACAAGGAATCTCACATTGGAAGAAACTGGTGGAGCCAATTCCCAGCCAGGATGTCAAAGTGCAAAGTCCTTGTTTTTATGCACCCAGCCCAGCCGTCATTACACTTTGACCAACGTGGTGAAATCACAACCTTGATTAAATACTCACTGTGCTGAAGCCAGCTGAGTAGTTCCCTGATTACATGTGTGTAGGAGGAATCAAATAATTCAGACAAAATGGCCAATTTTATTGTGGTTTTGAGGTCAGTGTTTCTTGTTAGCATCTAAACTTTTCACCTTTCTATTTTTCAGTTTTGAAAATATTTTGACAACTTCATAATAACTATCTTCTAACACATGAACTCTTTTATTCAATAGTCACTTAACAATTGCTAGGATAAATGATGACAAGTTCTCATAAAATCCTGAATTTCTTTTACATTACTAATTGACACACATTGTTTGCACATTTTTTACTCTTTTTTTTAATACAATAATACAGTGCATAAAACTTAAATTGCTAGAAATCTCTCTCTCTCTCCTCTCTCTCTTTCTCCTCTCTCTTTCCTCTCTCTTTTCTCTCTCCTCTCTCTCTCTCCTCTCTCTCTCTCTCTCTACATAGTTCTACCTGTTCTGGAACTCACTCTGTAGACCAGGATGGCTTTGAACTCACAAAGATCCATCTGCCTCTGCCTCCCAAGTGCTGGGATTAAAGGTGTGAACCACCACCACCTGGCTCCATAAATGTCTCTGTTCAAGCAAAGACTCAGCTTCTGCTTCACCCTCTGGGCATCACCACAGTGCTGTGGTCAGGCTGTGCTCCAGCCTCTGGAGGAAGGCTGCTATCATTCTACCTTCCTGAAAATCTCGGGGGAATGAGCACTGACCTTGCTCTTCTGGGACCGTAGGACAGGCGCTTCAGTGCTCTGGGGACTGACGGCTTGAGCACAAGCTCTAGTGGATGCTTGGTCACCTACCTCTGAGATCCATCAAATCCATTAGATGGAAAAGCAAGATCTACTCATTGCTTTGTTTTTAGGATCAGATGGATTAAGGCAGATAATACATTCAAACAACACACCAAATATTGAACAGTATAAACAATTTATTTGGTAAATTTTTTAGTTGTTTTTATTTTTCTGAAACAGAGTTTCTCTGAGAGGTCCCAGCTATCCTAGAACTCACTGTGTAGACCAGGCTATCCCCTAACTCACAGAGATCTTCCTTCCTCTGCCTTCTGAGTGCTGGGGTGAAGGGCGTGCACCACCAATGCCTGACTTTAACAATATATTTACTGAATTAAGAATCTGGGTTGTGGGGTGGGAGTCAGGCAGCTTTTGGGGGTCATCACCCATGGTGGGGTGGTGCTTTTCTGTGATTCATTTGATTTTTGAGTATGAAATCCCTTCACTCAAGTTCTTGTAAGTATCTCCAGTAACTTACTATTTCCCTACCAATGACGAAAGAATTTCTGATTAAAAGGAAGTTCAACTGGTCACGAAGTGAAACCGGAGAGAGAGTCCAGACCTCACAGTTATCTGTGCTGTCAGCTGTTCTCATTGCTCAGATCAGGTGCTGCTTCCAGTAACCGATGCCTTCTGTGCTTCCTCTTCTTTATTTAGCTGCACAGAGGGAGGGGCTGATTATGTAAGGCAAATTGAGTACAATGTAACAATTGATGTCTTGGAGAAAGGAATGATCAAGGTGTACATTCCTTCTTCCCTGTTAGTAACTGGAAGATGCTTGCAGCTTTGCAACTTGAACATCCTGAATTAGCTCCATTCTTTTGGACTTAGTCTAAGTTGTATCTACCTGGAGTCTAATAGTGAGTGACAGAACCCAGGCAGGCCTCTTTTTATCTACCTTTTGCTTTTTGCTTTATTTTCTTCTCTCTCAATGTCTTTACATGTTCAATTTGAGGCCAGTCATCTTCGGTTACTATAACAAATACCTGAGACCAATTGTCTTAGAAAAGGATTTTTTGTCTCCTAGCTTTGGAGGTTCCATCCAGTCCACAATCAGCTGACCCTGTTGCTTTGGCCTGTGCTGAGCAGCACATCTATCCTAAGTGTGTGGTGGAGCAAACCTGTTCCTCAGGGCCAAGAAGTGCAAGATGAAAGAGACAAGGGTCTCAGCTTCCCTTCTGAGACCATATCTAAAAGACAAGGGTCTCAGCTTCCCTTCTGAGACCATATCTAAAAGACAAGGGTCTCAGCTTCCCTTCTGAGACCATACCCTGCAATGACTTTCCATAAGCTCTGTCTCTTAAAGGTTCTATTCCTCCCCCAGCTCTTAGCTGTGCCTTTAGCTTGTGTGCCTTGGAATGATTCAGATTTCCTCCCGGGCTTTCATTTGCTTCCCTTCCCTTAATTTCACTTCCCCCTTTGGTGGTGCCCCAGTGCTGCCAGTGCTGTGGCCTGCCACTGTCTCACCTCTTTGCATACCCAGATCCTACAATACCACCCAGTGGGCTAGGCTTCTTATATCAATTAGCAATCAAGAAAATAGCCCACAGAAATGCCCACAAGGCCAATCAGGTGGAGAGAATTCTTCAATTGAGGCTTCCTTTCCCAGGCATGTCAAAGTTGACAACCCAAGTTCACCACCAGAGTCCTATTATTTTCAAATCCTGTTTGTGGTCATAACTCATTTCTCATTTCCCCATTTTAAAGATGAGGAACTTGAGTAATTAAAGAGAAGCTTGGATAGCTAGTTTTTATAATTACCATTTTATTGCCATGACCAAAGAAACTTATAAAAAAAAAGCAATTAATATGGAGTTCAGGTTTCAAGAGGGTTAGAGTCCGTGAGTGTCACAGTGGGGAGCATTGCAACAGGCAGGCATTTGGGAGCTGAAGCAGTAACTGAGAGAGATTACAAGAGGCAGATAGAAACATTGGGGAGAAGAGTGGGCTTTTGAAACCTCAGAGCTCATCAACCTCCCGTCCACCACACCCCCTCCAACATGGCCACACCTCATCATCCTTCCCACATAGTTTTACCAACTGAGGACCAACATTCAAATACATGAGTCTATAGGGGCCATTCTCCTTCAAACCATAATAGCTAGGAAACAACACAAGTAGGTTCTGATGCATGCAGCCTGGTTTTGGATTCCTCTGAACAGCCTGTGCCAAAGCTCGTCACATCATCAAGACCAGCTGACAGTTTTTCTCATCATGAAGAGAAAAATTTTTTGATTTCAGGAAATTTTGCTAAAAATCCTTAATCATGAAGCTACTAGCCCCATCCTGCCGCCAAACTTGCCTGTCCTCTTCAACCACAGTGGAACTCTGAAACACAGCTTGCTACACTACTGAGGAGACCAAGAGGTGAGTGACTAGCCAAGTGGTGGGACACCCCACGCCCTAGGACATCTATAGTGGGACAAAACCTAGGGCCCTTCTCCTAACTGCCTTGGCTTCTCTAGCCAGTCAGCAGGAGAGTTTCCTGCAGGTAGGCTGTCCTAATACCCCCATCCTCCAGACTCCATAAGCTACCAGCCCCATCCTGCCCCCATACTTGCCTATCCTTCTAACCTTGGTGGAACTCTGAAACACAGCATGCTACAACATTAGGGGGACCAAGAGAGAGGACCAAGAGAATGAACCAGGAGGAAGCCCAGAAGAGCAGGCATAGAGAGACCTTGTTGCTCCCTAAGACACTGATGTTGACATTACAGAGCAGAGCTAGAACAATTCCCAAAGACTCAGACAAAGCCACTGCGAAGATTGGACCAAGGTTCAAAGTCACTGCTGGCCTCGGTTGAAGGAAAGGATGGAGAGGCATCAATGTAAGAATTCATCCAACAACCTAAAAAGCAGAATGGCAACACCAGAACCCAGTGGTCATACAACAAGAAGACTTGATCATCCTAACCCAGAAGAAGCAGGAGAAAATGACTTTAAACCTAACTTTATGAAGATGATGGAGACCTTTAAAGAGGAATAAAAAGCTACCCTAAAGAAATGGAGGAAAAGACATACAAAAAATTGGAAGACATTAATAAATACCTCAAAGAAACCCAAGAAAAAAACAATCAAACAAGTAAAGCAAATAGTTCAAGACTTGAAGACTGAAATAGAGACAATAAAGAAAACACAAACTTTGGAAATTCTGGATATGGAAAATCTGGGTAAATGAACAGGAACTACAGAGGCAAGTATAACCATCAGAATACAAGAGCCAGAAGAAAGAATCTCAGGTGTTGATACTATAGAGGAAATTGTTTCATTGGTCAAAGAAAACACTAAATCCAACAAATTCTTAACACAAAACATCCAGGAAATCCAGAACACCATGAAAAGATCAAACCTAAAAGTAATAGGGATAGAAGAAGGAGAACTCCAGCTCAAATGTACAGAAAATATATTCAACAAAATCATAGAAGAAAACTTTCTCAAAACTAAAGAAGGATATCCCTATGAAGGTATAAGAAGCTTACAGAACACCAAATAAACTGGATCAAAAAAAGAGTCCCATTGCCATATAATAATTAAAATGCAAAACATACAGAATAAAGAAAAATATTAAGAGCCACAAAGGAAAAAGGTCAAGTAACATATAAAGGCAGACCTATAAGAATTAAACCTGGAGCCGGGCGGCGGTGGGCGCACGCCTTTAATCCCAGCACTTGGGAGGCAGAGGCAGGCGGATCTCTGTGAGTTCGAGAACAGCCTGGTCTACAGAGCTAGTTCAGGACAGGCTCCAAAAGCTGCAGAGAAACCCTATCTCGAAAAACCAAAAGAAAAAAAAGAATTAAACCTGACTTTTCAATGGAAGCCATGAAAGACAGAAGGTCCTGGGCAGACTATGCTGTAGACACTAAGAGACTAAGGATGCAAGCCCAGACAACTATACTCAGCAAAACTTTCAATCACCATTGATAGAGAAAACAAGATATTCAATGACAAAATCAGATTTAAACAATGCTTATCCACAAACCCAAATCTACAGAAAGTACTAGGAGGAAAACCTCAACCCAAGGAAGCTAACTGCACCCACAAAAACACAGGCAACAGATAACCCTCCCACCAGCAAAAGCCAAAGAAGGGAAATATGCAAACACTACTACTGAAAATAACAGGGGAATTAACAACCACTGGTTATTAGTATCTCTTAATGTCGTGGACTCAATTCACTGATCAAAAGACACAGGCTAAGAGAATGGATACAAAATAGGATCCAGCCTTCTGCTGTATACAAGAAACACACCTGAACCTCAAAGACAGACATTACCTCAGAGTAAAGGGTTGGGAAAAGTTTTCCCAATCAAATTAATCTAAGAAATAAACAGGTGTAGTTGTCCTAATATCTAACACAAATAGATTTTCAAAACTAAAATAAATCGGAAGAGATGGAAAAGGACACTTTATACTCATAACAGGAACAATCCATTAAGATGAAGTCTCAATCCTGAATATCCATGCCCCTAATGCCAGAGCACCCATATATATAAAACAAACATTACTAAAGCTTACATGGCACATCAAACCCCACACACTAATAGTAGGAAACTTGAACACTCCACTCTTCCCAATGGACAGGTTAACCAGACAGAAACTTAACAGAGAAATAAGAGAACTAACAGATGTCATGAATCAAATGGACTTAACAGACATCTATAGAACATTCCACCTAAACACAAAGGGTATACCTTCTTCTCAGCACCTCATGGAACCTTCTCTAAAATTGATCTCATACTCCGGTAACAAAGCAAACCTCAACAGATACAAAAAAAAAAAAAGGAGTAACACCCTGTATCTTATCAGATCACCATGGTTTAAAGTTAACACTACTCTCAGAAATCCTACAAACTCATGGAAATTGAACAGTGAACTATTGAACCACCCACTGGTCAAGAAAGAAATAAAGAAAGAAATTAAAGACTTCCTAGAATTCAACAAAAATGAAGGCACAACATACCCAAACCTATGAGACACTATGATAGCAGTGCTAAGTTCATAGAACTAAGTGCCCACAAAAAAAGTGGAGAAAGCTCATCATCAGTGACTTAGTAGCACACTTTGAAAGCTCTAGAACAAAAAGAAGCGATGCACCCAGTAGGAGTAGAAGACGGGAAATAATCAAATTGAGGGCGTGAAATCAACAAAATAGAAACAAAAAGCAATACAACGAATCAATGAGACAAAGAGCTGGTTCTTTGAGAAAACCAACAAGATACACAAACCCTTATTCAAACTAATCAAAAGACACACACACACACACACACACACACACACACACACACAGAGAGAGAGAGAGAGAGAGAGAGAGAGAGAGAGAGAGAGAGAGAACATCTAAATTAAAATCAGAAATGAAAAGGAGGACATTTTTTTTGTGCCCAGATTCTACGAATCCCAGAGAGACCACCAGAAACCAGAGAAGCCCAGACTTCAATAAGCAAGGTTTTATTGTTAGCGTAATATGAACTAGTTCGGAATCTGTCTCCAACACCCCTTCATAGCAAGGTAGAGAGGAGTTAAAAGTTCCTTTGTGGGGTTAGTTTTTAAAGGCAAAAGTTACAAGCAGCCCTTCTGGATGATAGAGGTGGGGGGGTCTGGCATGGGTGCAAGGTCTTTGCTCCCTCTCTCATCCTGCTTCCCCAGCTTGTTCTTTGTTTTCAGAGCAAGGCTGCCCTGCCCCTGAATCAGGCCATTTTTAATGGTCTCCACCAGCCAGGTGTCCTTGTGTCCTTGTGTTTTGGAATTTCCCGAATGGGAGGGGGAAGGCAACTATCTTTCTAGAAACAGAGGCTAGTCTAGGTTTCTAATTTTAAAACATTCTCTAGAAATTCCTTCTTGTTCCTTTGAGAATAAGGAGTGAGGATCTCACAGAAATAATAACAGATATTCAAGAATCATTAGATCATACTACAAAAACCTGTATTCCACAAAATTCGAAAACATAAAAAAATGGACATTTTTCTAGATAGATACCAACATACCAAAAATTAAATCAAGGCCAGGTGAACAATTTAAATAATATAAACTACAAGGAATTAGAAGCTGCCATCAAAAAATCTCCCAACCAAAATAAGCCAAGGGCCAGATGATTTTAGTTCAGAATTCTACCACAACTTCCAAGAAGAGCTAATACCTATATTCCTCAAAGTATACCACATTATGAAACAGAAGAAACATTGCCTAACTCTTTATGAGGCTGCAGCTACCCTAATACCCACCCTTAAGCAGGCTTATTTGGGGGATTCTAATGCCCAGCAGATGGAAAGGGGTAAACAGAGGAAGCCAGTAGCCAGGGAGATACCCCGCTGAATGGCCAGATACGTTTAGAGGATTTGGAGGGGGTCCACGCTCCACTCCCGGAACTGTCCAACCAGGCAGGCAAACACTTACCCCTCCGAATAATTCCTGGCACAGGAACAGGGTCCCTTGCTGTGCCAGGGACCCTGCAGACAAAAGGCAATTGTTTTCTTTTTAAAAATTTTATATATAATAAAAATCCTCAATCATCATTGCTTGTAAGGTGAACAATGCCATACCAGGAACTCATTGGGAACATTCCTCTTCAACATTAGATTTAGTTAAAGCTGGCATTTTTCAATATGAGCTGCTAAATATATTCTATGACAGTGTGAAGGGAAGGGCTATCTCACCACAGCTCCTGCCTCTCATGCACAGTCCCAGACTCGAAATGACACTCATTTGAAAATCATGAGGCTGCCTAGCATCATGTAGAAAATATTCTGATGTGAATGTTCTCTGGGTTTATGCTTTTCTGTCAGTTTCTGGACTTCAAAAGCAACTTCCCATGATACACAGTAAAGGCCAACAATCAGGAAACATACTTTCCTATAATCTGATTGTTTTTTTTCTGAAAAACAAATCCATGTCTGGTGTAGTGGCTTGTTTTGTGTGTCAACTTGACACGAGCTAGAGTCATTAGAGAGGAAGGAGCCTCAGCTGAGGAAATACTTCCATGAAATTCAACTGTAAGGCATTTTCTCAATTAGTGATCAATGGGGGAGGGTCCAGTATATTATAGGTGTTGCCATCCCTGGGCTGGTGGTCCTGGGATCTATATGAAAGCAGGCTGAGCAAAGCCATGGGCAACAAATCAGTGGGCAGCATCCCTCCATGGCCTCTGCATCAGCTCCTGCCTCCAGGATTCTGCTGTGTTTGAGTTCCTGTCCTGACTTTATTCAGTAGTGAACAGAAATATGGAAGTAAAGTCAAATAAACCCTTTCCTCCCCGACTTGCTTTTTGGTCATGGCACTTTACTGTTGCAATAGAAACTCTAACTAAGGCACCTGGAATTGGCACCAGCAAATGGAGAGAAAGTGAAATCGAGAAAGCAGAGGAGAGTGAGCCAGAAGTTCTAGCCAATTGTCTCATTATTTCTTTGTTGATTATTCTGGATCCTCAATGGCTCTTGTAGCTATAAACTAGCAAATTAATGCTGGATTGATCACTCCTCCCCCAACAGACAGGTGTAATAGTTACTTTGGTGTCAATGAGACCAATCACCTGATAGAAGCAATTTAAAGAAGGAAGGACTTATTTTGTTCATTGTTTCAGAAGGTTAGGACCTTCCTGGTGGGAAAGGCATTGCAGAGTAGTTCAGTTCACATCACAGTGAATGAGGGAGCAGAAAGCAGGAAGGTGTAGACTTCCTTATCAGCATCTCTGCTTGTTGGTGGTGACTTCAATTCCCATAGTCATCTATCTGACAGCCACTCTTCTGATGTGGGAGTGTCATATATCAATCTGTTGATTTCATTGGTTAAAATAAAGAAACTGCTTGGCTGGTTCTGATAGGTTAAAACATAGGTGGGAGGAGTAAACAGAATAGTATGCAGGCAGGAAGAGGAAGTGAGGTCAGAAATCATGCAGCTCCGCTCAGAGACGCCATGCTCCTGTCTAGCGGGCAGACGGGATGGCTCTCCTCTCTGAGGCACTCTCGATGAAGCTCCAACCCAGGATGGACGTAGGCTAGAATCTTCCTGGTAAGCGCACCTTGGGGTGCTTACTCACATTATTAGAAATGGGTTAAGAGGTTGAAGCTAATGGGCCAAGCAGTGTTTAAATGAATACAGTTTGTGTGTTGTTATTTTGGGCATAAGCTAGCTAGGCAACCGGGGTGTTGGGGGATGCAGCCCCACAAACCCCGGCACCCCAATTTCAACAGATGGCGCCCACGTGGACAACTGTATCCACAGAAATCCTGAGACACCTTGGGAAGTAATTCTAGAACAAAATGACAGCTTTGTGCATGGTTTCTTGGTAGCAGCACTTTCTCGGGTCTGCTCTGCTTGCTAGAGGCAAGCAAGCACTCTCATCTAAGAGAGGCTTCCTGACTCAGCATTAGCTGCAAAACCCTGCAGCTCATTAAGAGGTCCTGCCACGAAACACTGAAACAGTGTTGACGAAAAGCTGAACGCATGCTTTTCGGTTTTCAGCCGTAGCAGAAAAAAAGCTGCGCCGTTTAAAAATGCCAGCTTTCTGGGCCGTCCTGCCAGGGCAAACTCTGACTGAAGCAGGAGGGCCGACTACAGAGAGAGGACTTGAGTGTTGTCTGTTGCAGCTTAATTGCTGGCAGGGACCTTGAAACACTGTAGACTTGTGGCACTGGCCGGTACCTCAGCCAAAAGGTTGGAACGCCTTTAGTCCTACTGAGATTGCTTGGTAAATTAAAGACTTATGTGGTCAGAAAAACAGAGAGAGATACAGTAAAGAGAGCTTCAAAGACAAAGAAAATTTTTAAATGATTTACAGTATGTTAAAAATATATGCAGACTAAAAGTTAAAGTTTTTAAAGTAAAAAACAAAAATAAGGAAGAGAGAGTAGTTTGGTGTGGTAGGACACACCTTTAATCTCAACACTTGGAAGGCAGAAGGAGATTGACCTCTGTGACTTCAAAGTGTGGTAGCACATGCCTTTAATCCCAGTGCCTAGAAGGCAGAGACAAACAGATCTCTGTGAGTTCAAGGTGTAGTAGCAAACACCTTTAATCCCAATGACTGGGAGGCAGAGACAGGTGGATCTCTGAGAGTTCAAGAACAGCCTGGTCTACAATGTCCAGGTCAAAGATATACGCTTAAAAAGCAAAAAGTTAAAAGTAAAAATAAATGAAATAGAGGTTAAAACAAAGCTGTACAAAGATGGAAAGTACATAGAGAATCTTGATACTGTATGCTATTATGCTCTGTTTGAATCATTTGAATGCTGAGGAAGGAGCAACAGATGCCAAAAGATATTTGTTTATAAATGCTGCTAAACTAACCCAACATAGATATTGTGAAAATGCCTTGACTTTGAAGATTTGGATCTAAGGACATGATACTTTGGAAAGGGAGTTTCTTTTTTTGTTTTCTAAAGAGAGGACGACCCTGTTCATTTCTTCTATTCCGATATGGTATGATGGACCACGCCCTCCTGAACGGTTGCCATGTAAACATCTTCAGAAAATTGCTTCGCTCAACTGCCAACTGAGATGAAACTAGCACACAGGTTATACCATTAAAGACCTAATTAACGACGCCCCCATTCAGCAGGAAGCAGTTTGGAGAAGAAACTGCTTGATGTTCCCAAATATGGTTTATAAGTGTTCTTTTACATTTAAAGGGGGAAATGGTATAGGTATGAATAATTTACATTGATATGGATTTTGTTTTAGTGATTTAAATTTAAGGTCAATTTTGTTATATGTATATGTATTTCTGATCTTGAGTAGGTGTAGTGATTGTGTAGTTCACTTAAAAATGTAATGTATAGGCCGGGCGATGGTGGCGCACGCCTTTAATCCCAGCACTCGGGAGGCAGAGGCAGGCGGATCTCTGTGAGTTCGAGACCAGCCTGGATCTACAGAGCTAGTTCCAGGACAGGCTCCAAAGCCACAGAGAAACCCTGTCTCAAAAAAAATGTAATGTATATAGGTTGTTAATGGATAATCATCGATAATGGTCAAGCTTGTAGTTATGTTAGTTAGATTTTCTAGATATATAGAGATATATTTTAGTTAGATAGGCATTCTTCATATCTTTCAAAGACTACAAAATAGGACATTTAATGTTTTAATAACTTAGGACTTTTCATGACAATGAGACACTCTGCTCCTGACAACACCAATCGTCTTCAGGAAGAAGATGGGCATCGAAGAGGATCCTTATGGAGTTTGATAGCCATTTGGGCAAGAAACTGCTCTTGCCTGGACTATTGCATAAACTGGACCACAGAGAACTTCGTTGAGAGAGGACTACTGAACTTGCCTAAGGTGAGATGATCTTTCGGGGTTCCTGATTCATGAAAGAGTCTGTGAGACATTCTTCAGGACAAGCAGATAGTGACTGCCTTTGAAATTTCCTGCTTTGTGGAATGTCTGCTGAAAACTATGGGCCTGTAGGCCAAGATGGATGCGCCCAACGGTACAGAGGAACTTTGGGTGACTGTCCAGGCAGCGAGATGTCTCTGTCATTTCTAAATTTTAGAAGTTGCTTATTTCTTATTTGCTTAGGTAATATTGTATCTTTCTGGGAGTCTTTGATGGAGTTAAGAATAGTTAGTTATAGTTATACTTTTCCTTAGTTATGAGAAAGATTATTGTAATTTTACTTGATAACTGTTTTATGTAATTCGCTATGTTAAAGTTAAAAGCCTTTCCTTTTTGTTTAAACAGAAAAAGGGGAAGTGATGTGGGAGTGTCATATATCAATCTGTTGATTTCGATTTCCATTGGTTAAAATAAAGAAACTGCTTGGCTGGTTCTGGATAGGGGTTAAAACATAGGTGGGAGGAGTAAACAGAATAGTATGCCAGCAGGAAGAGGAAGTGAGGTCAGAAATCATGCAGCTCCGCTCAGAGATCGCCATGCTCCTGTCTAGCGGGCAGACGGGATGGCTCTCTCCTCTCTGAGGCACTCGATGAAGCTCCAACCCAGGATGGACGTAGGCTGAATCTTCCTGGTAAGCGCACCTTGGGGTGCTTACTCACATTATTAGAAATGGGTTAAGAGGTTGAAGCTAATGGGCCAAGCAGTGTTTAAATGAATACAGTTTGTGTGTTGTTATTTTGGGCATAAGCTAAGCTAGAGCACCGGGGTGTTGATGGGGACGCAGCCC